>SWBJ01000063.1:0-174163 GCA_024195555.1 Aureobasidium sp. EXF-12298 | reverse complement strand
AGGATATTGACGAGAGTGGGATTTGAACCCACGCCCTTTCGGACCAGCGTATTGGAAGAACCTTAAGCTGGCGCCTTAGACCGCTCGGCCATCTCGCCTTTGATGGAAAAGCCCTTCTGGGCATGAGTACAAGACGAGTCAAGCAAAGGCTGCGCATTGACCATGTCTTGAGGTCAGACGATGAGCGTTCCCGGTGTATGTCGACGTAGTGATTGTCCGTAAGTACAAGTGTTGCCAGAGAGTGACACCGGTGTGCTTGTTGGCAATGAAAACCAGAGTACTTGTCCAAGCCTACGGTTGATGCTGATGCTCCTGCATTTCAAAGGGACCAAGGGAGACCACAAATGGAAACAGACCCAAGCGAGTAGCTTGCCTTGTCCAGATATTTTTTTCCAAGACTGTGTTGAGGATGAGTTATACTTTCCAGCAGGTATCAAAGCCAGTTGTTCAAAGTCCGTGATTTTGGACGAACTGATGCTTCAGGCGCTCGTCGGAGATATCTCACCGTCCCTCGAGGGTCTCTCAAGTGTTGTGCTCTTCGAAAGTCCTGCGCTGAGATTTGACCATAGTGGTAAAGGGTGAACACGTTCGAAGGTTAGGCTTGTAGGTTCGGCATGCTGGCGTTGATAAGTTTACAATGATCGAAACAGTATGGTAAAGAATGCCAGTAATGATGTCGTTGGCGTTGGCCTCATTGGCGAAAACGTCAATGAATGAAGGATGCCATTTGTCGTTCTTCCGTGATAGGTGTATCGGATAGTGATTATCTCTTGTTGCGAAGATGACTGCTGGGCTGCTATGCGTCCATATTGTGTTGGAAGCACACGATTTTGCAGTTGACAGTGACTGGTTGCTGCGAGGGGGCTCCCGCGCCTCCAGCTCGAGGACACCCACAATCTGATGCAGACTGCGGGGAGACTGGCCCGAGCTTCAATACGTCAGTCCGACAACGGCCAGAGGAGAACAGCAAGCAGAAGCAGCCAGCCAAAGCAGCTTTGTACTCGTCTCTGACCTCCACGGAACATCGCACCAAAAATCAGGAGCCATGTCTGATGAGCTCTGCGCCTGTCCTATCACTGCCATGAGCTCTTTCTAATCCCAGCTACTTTCGCACCGCCAGGCACATGCCCCACCGATCTACGAGCCTAGAGAGCGTGCATCCAAGGTCGGGGCTTGCCGCTTCGATATCAGCACGCGTTGTTTACTCTTCCTCGGCCAGCGACAGCGATGCTTCTATCGCCACCACATTGCTTCACGTAAACCAAACCTTGCAATAGTATAACGTCCATGCTGCAGCTGTAGTCCTGTCAAGCGTCCTTTCCAAGAGAAGCGTTCGTGCGTAAGTGCTTGTCTCCTTCCTTATCAGTCCCCCAGCCAAGACTTGAGATAGACTGTGCGTCTCAATCTCAACCATGTGCACTCCTGATCTACACTCCATCAAATGTTTGCTGCCAACCTTGCACCAATCTTTGTGATTTGCTCTCGTGCTATTTGCTGTGCATTCTTCGGACTCCCGCGTGCCAAGTCGCTCTCAACGAGCCGTCCACGCTAGGAGATGCACCTCAATCTATCATTACCTCAGAGAAAGTATGGTCATCGCCTTCAGACCCTCCGTCGTGCCAAGGAAGGCTCATGAGGCCATACCCTCACAGGATATCACCACCGTCCTAGGTTATACTGCTTCTAGGATACGATTGGCGTCTCTTGGCCCTCGTCTCCTGCAACATGCAGCTTTCATGGTTACTTTGTTGAACACAAGCCCCTCATGGTGAGCTCCCGCTTTTGGAAGGAGAACTGGAGATAAGAGTTGGCAGGATGTTATATAAAAGGGTTGCTCAGTCTATAGCATTGTGTGATGGTTCAAGGTTCAGCACCTGTCTATCAGCACAAGATGTTGTTCAACATCGTCACTCTTTTGGCTCTTGCCCCTTCTGTTCTCTCAGCAGTCACAGACAATAGTGCTCAGAAGAAGCGCAATGTCGTACCTGGAGGATACATCGTTGAGTTCGAGGATGTCATGTCAATTGCTTCGGACGTGCGTGTCAACGATTCCAACGATAGACTTACCATTGACATGCCCAACAGACTAAATCCAGTTTCTACTCTGAGCTTTCGGAGAAAAAGATGAATCCTACTCACCGCATGGATCTCTCTTCATCTCTGTTCAAAGGACTTTCATTCCATGTTGATACTGGTCTTGATCAGGCTGTGGTCGCTTCAGATATTCAAGCCATGCCTATCGTACGCAAGGTCTGGCCCATCTCACTATATGACACTCAAGACTTTGCAACCGCTCCCTATACCAATGGATCAAACTCTACGACTTCTTCTGATACCTTCTCTACCCATCTCATGGGCCACGTCGATAGATTACATGCCGAAGGTTTGACCGGAAATGGAAATTTCGTTGCTATCATCGATACTGGCGTTGATTATCTTCATCCTGCTCTTGGTGGGTGTTTCGGTCCTGGCTGCAAGGTTGCACACGTAAGTCATTTGATTCCAGCTTGTAGGATACTCGCTTACTTTTGAAGGGCTATGATCTCGTCGGTGATGATTATGATGGTACTAACACCCCTGTGCCCGATCCCGATCCGTATAGTGCGTGTAACGAGCACGGTACCCACGTTGCCGGTATTGTGGGAGCTGATCCTAATCCTTACAACTTTACTGGCGTTGCGCCCGATGCAATTCTGGGTGCTTACAGAGTTTTTGGGTGCTCTGGAAGTGCTGGTGACGATGTTCTTATCGACGCCTTCACTCGTGCATACGAGGATGGAGCAGATATCATCACTGCCAGTATTGGTGGCCCCAACGGCTGGACCGGTAAGCCATTCCAGAAGACACTATAGGAACAACACTAACGCTTCGCAGAGGAGCCATGGACTGTTGTAGTCTCTCGCATTGTTGCAGCTGGAACTCCTTGCACTCTTGCTGCTGGCAACGATGGTTCGGAAGGTCTGTTCTACGGCTCGTCGGCTGCAGATGGTATTGGCGTCATTGCTGTTGGATCTATTGACAACATCGAGTCTCCTGTATTCACCACCTATGGCACCTACACTGTCGACAACTCGACAAATGGTCAATTCGGCTACCTGGCAGCTTCCATTGGTATGCCTAATGTCAGCCTTCCGTTATGGGCTGTCAGCAAAGACAGCACTATAGCCGACGATGCTTGCGAGCCTCTTCCTGCTGATACCCCCGATCTTGCCGGAAAGCTTGTCCTCATTCGTCGTGGCACTTGCACTTTCGACACTAAAGCTGCGAACGTTGCTGCCTTTGGAGCACAGTACATTCTGTTCTACAACAACGCACCCAGTCTCACCTCTCCTAGTGTCACTGATTCTGATATTGTTGGTGCAGCAATGGTCTCGGCTGAACAAGGTGCCTCTTGGGTTGCTAGTCTTGCTGCCGGTTCCGCTATCCAGGTCAACATCGATGGCAAGTTGACTATCTTCTCTAGCCCTGCCAACAACATCACTGGTGGTCACATGTCGACATTCTCGATGTGGAACCCTACCAACGAGGCCTACGTCAAGCCCGAGATCTCTGCACCTGGCGGCAACATCTTGTCTACTCTACCTCTTGAGCAGGGCGGTTACGGTGTCCTGTCCGGCACCTCAATGGCCACTCCTTTTGTCGCTGGTGTTGTTGCACTCATGAAGCAGGCTCGCCCAGATCTTGATCCTCACACTATCCGTAGTATCCTCGGTACCACTGGTCATCCTGTCACTTTTAACGATGGCAAGACCACTTATGATTACCTTGCTCCCGTAGTTCAGCAGGGAGGTGGTGAGGTCGATGCTTTTGCTGCTGTTCACACGTCGACTGTGATCGATGTTGCAAACCTTGCTTTCAATGACACGGCACACTTTGTCCAAGAGGCAAACTTTACCATCAACAACCGCGGTAGTAGCGACATTACTTACAACTTTGACTACGTTAACGCCGCCACCGCCTACACTCTTCCTGATGATGGCAGCACTCAGCCTCAAACTTTCCCTCCCGACCTCGTCACTTCTGGCGCAAGTGTGCATTTCAGCTCTGGTAGCATCAGTGTCGCTGCTGGCAAGTCTGAGGTTGTGATTGTCACTCTTTCGCTTCCCAAGGACCTCACAACCGCCCGAATTCCTGTCTACTCAGGCTTCATCACCATCAACGGTACCAATGGTGACTCTCTAAATCTTCCTTACGCTGGTGTTGCCTCTTCACTTAAGGATGCCACTGTGCTTGATGCCAGCACTGGATATCCCTACATCACTAGCACCTCTGACAACACTTTCGTTCCTGTAGATGCTGGTACTGTCTTCACCATCTCAATCGCGAACACGACCGTCAACGGTACTACCGACAACTCAACCGGTCTTCTGATTCCCAACCTGAGAATCGGTCTCGTCATGCCATCGTCCCTGATTCGAGCCGACCTCATCCCCTCAAATTCCACATATGGTACTTACACTAACACCACTACTATCCTCGGCGTAAAAACTCTTGGTGCTATTGCGGGTACGCCTTCTGTCTACCAGCCTAGAGCTAATGCTTGGAGCACTGCTTTCTATGGTGTTCTCGACGATGGCAGAAGAGTTCCTGCAGGAACTTATTCTATCCTTGTGCGAGCCTTGAGGATCTTTGGAGATGCGACAAACCCTGATGATTACGACAGTGCTGAGACTGAGCCCTTCACGATTAGATATGTCCATTGAGCATCAGTCTGAACAATGCATATGTCGTCCAATCTTAGGTTGTAGATAGATGGTAGTTCTAAAATCTATATGTTTTCCTCATTCTGGACTCGAAGTCCTAAACTACCAGAACTCCAAATCAGATGTATCCAGTGATAGCTCATTACATCAAAGCACAAGCTCTGGCTCCACTAGCTGGTCGAGGTTGCTTCTTGACATTGTCGGGCCTCGAGATTCCGAGCACGTCCTCTCAAGAGCAAGTCCCCGAGGGGATTGGGTGTCATATTCAATCTTGGATTCGCCGTCGTCGGCACCGGCCACCGAGTCTCTTTCTTCGGCATCGTTGTTGTGGTGCCTGATTTTGGCGAGATCCTGGCGTCTTCGCAGACCGAATTCCACATTTCAAAGTCTTCGTAGACGGGGGAAGAGTGTTTGTAGCCTCCGTATCTGGGGATTGAGTCCTCGCTATCGCTATCGCTGTTGCTGTCTTTGACTTTGGGTTTCTTGGAGAAAGTCATGGTGGGTGGTGTTGGAAAGAAGAAGAGAGCTGGTTTCTTCGAGGGAGGAGTGTGGGTGTTTTGATTTTCGGGTTGGAGGACAGATCCTGGCCCACGGTGGTTGGAGAGTTTTATGTAGTGATGGTGGTCGATGTGTTTGTCGTTTATAACATGGTATGGCTGAGACGAGACAAGTTGATGTCGAGACAAAGAGTATTGAGACACGCAACGATATCAAACTCGAGATACATGCTGTCTCGTATTCTCTTAAGACATCTGTCTTTGTCATGTCTTAACTCGAGAAACAAGCTGAAGCTGCATTGTAAACATAGACACCCCATGAACAGGCCGTCAAGTCCTCGCTTTGAAACGCGAGGGCAAGAAAGTGGAGAGGTAACTGTGGTCGTTTCCCATTAATCACACTAATTCTTGCAACATGTCTTCCAAATCCTCTCTTCCAAACGGCACAGCCAATCTTTCAACACCCAAGCTGTCTTTCTTGCTCTCCACAATGTCATGATCATGAAATTCTTTGAGCAAAGTTCTGAAACTCATCTCAGACGAACAAACAAACCCTTCCACAGCCTTGTGATACAGCGTTCTGTACTCGACGCCCACGAATGCCGAAGTCTTGTGCGCTTTGACTTTGGGGGTTGGCGCCTTCTTTGGTGGACGGCCTCGACCGCGGGTGGGCTTTGTGACATTGCCGTGATCCATGTCCATGTCATCACCCGAATGACCGAGAATACTTTCCGAGTCTGAAGAATCATGGTGTGTCTCCAAGGTGGTGTCAGCGAGGGCCAATTGTTCTGCGACCAAGATGCGGAATAAGTTTCTTGCATTTTCGGGCAATGAGCGCAAGACATATGCCACACCATCTTTTCCACCTATACGGCGACCACTGCGGTTAAGCAGAACATTGACCTCTTCTACAGGGTCGAGTTCTGCGGTGTAGGGTGCAAAAGTGGTAGTATCATGGAATAGGAAACGAAGTGAAGAGCGCTGTGATATGTCCCAAAGCAAAGGGAAGGTCGGTGTGTCTACAGACGCAACCAGACAGATGTGAGGATGGGCAGCTAGAGCCGAAATAGTAGATTGGAAAAGCGGTTTCCGGAAGAATGGGCTGTCAATCGAGTGTGCAAGTATATATATGGGCGAGGAAGGAGGATTTGCTGTCAGGGTGGATAGGAGGGCATCCAGGAGAGCCTGAGGCTGAAGAGGAAGTTTGTTTGCTACCGAAGAGGGTAGAGAGTGTTTTGCAATTGTTGTCAGAACGTCTCTGACCGAGATGTTGGGTGAGTACCCATTGACGATGACGAGGTTTGGCTTCTTGTCCAAGGCTTGGTAGAGATGGTCTGCAAAGTCGAGAAGAAGGTCACGTTTTGAACCATAGCCGTAGATACAGATGTTGAAGCCTTGATCGATTTCAAACATCCACTGATCGAAAGCATTCTCATGCAAGCCGGCCAGAAATTGCCTGTCTGCAGCGTGTGGATCATTGTATGCATTGATCTTGGCAAAGTAGTCGTCATGGTTGAGAAGAGTGTTAGTCGGCAAAGTATTTGTTGACGTCTTGACCTCTCCCGGCCTGTTCTGGAAGAAGTACAGCTCATGTGATGGCATGTCATGAGGTACGGGAGACGGCTGCCTCTTCTTGCCTTTTGGTCGTCCCCTTGGCCTGGGAGTTTTGGAGGGAGTGCCTGGGGTAGCGGTGATGTTGTCATCGTCTACCATGTCTTGATCCGATTCAACGGCGTCATCCAGAATCTCGCGAGCCAGGGCATCTTCCAGACCGGTATCGCCTACAGCAGACTCGTCTTCATCTTGAGGATCGAACAATATCTTGTGGCTCTTGCGCCTGGCGGAACGATCTGCATTGAGAGCGGCCGTCAAGGGGGAATCTTTGGTTTGCACATGTTGGGTGTCGTGGTCGCCAGGTTTGGCCGGAGTGGAAAAGAGGACCTTGCGAAGAGATCGTGGGGTTCCTTCCTGCTTGAGGGTGGATTTGAGGATGGAGCGCTGTTTCGAGGGCGTGTCTGCGTTGGTGTGTCGTGACGGTGTCTCTGCGTCGATCATCCTCCTCTTGGATGGAGTTGTTTCCACATGTTCGGCCTGAAGTGATTCTGCCGTGCCTTCCTCATCCTGGCTCCTTTGTCGTTTGGGCATTGAATGTCGTTTGTCGTGTTGGCAAAGGATTGTTTACCTACTTGGAAGGCGCTTCCAAAGTCCGACAAAGATAGCAACAATAGCCGGACAACCCCCCCCACAGATTGATAAGATTAACTGCGATGGGTAGCTCTTATCGCGTGCAGCTTTGACTCAGCAGCAGTTGCCGGTCTGTCTTTTCCTCCCTCTCTCGTTGAATTGTCTATTCGTATCACTCAATTGACACTCGCCGACCCCATGGCTGCCTCTCGAACATCAGCCGCTCGTCGGCTGGTATCGCTATCAGTACAACACACCCGCTGCTACTCGGCCCCTACCGACGGCGCAATCCCACCTACCAAGGCCAAATATGTCCCTACCGAGGGAACATACCCCAAAGGCTTCGTTGTTGGCAGTGCACATGCCCAAGTCAAAGCCTCAAACACAAAGTTCGACGACCTCGCCTTGATTGCCTCTGAAGTTCCTTGTTCCGCTGCTCTCGTGGCCACCCAGAACCATTTCCAGGCTGCTCCTGTGAGCGTCAGCAAGAAGATTATGTTCCAGCACAGATGCAAGAGAATCAGAGGTGTCGTTATCAACTCAGGATGCGCCAATGCCGTCACCGGAAAAGGTGGTCGTGAAGATGCCGTCCGCATGGCCAAGCTCACCCACGACCTCTTGGACAAGCGCAACCCAAGTCCTCACGAACAGAGTGCTGAGGCCGAAGCCAAAGAGAGTGTCAATGAGGGAACCGTCAAGATTGCCCAAGACGATCAAGATGTATCCAGCATCCGCACCCTGGTTATGAGCACTGGTGTCATTGGACAGCGCCTTCCTATCGACCGCATCGAAGCAAAGATCCCCACCCTTGTAGACTCCTTGGGCAACACCCACGAACACTGGCTTCGCTCAGCTCGCGCCATTTGCACCACTGACACCTTCCCAAAACTTCTCTCCCGCCAGTTCACTCTTCCCTCGTGGCCCGGCATCACCTTCTCTATCGCCGGCATGACCAAAGGAGCCGGTATGATCCATCCCAACATGGCTACCCTTCTTGGTGTCATCTGTACAGACGCTCCCATCCAAAAGACTGCTTTGAGGACACTTCTTTCCACAGCCACAAACTCTTCCTTCAACCGTATCACTGTTGACGGTGACACCAGCACAAACGACAGCGTCGCTCTCTTTGCAAACGGCATGGCCGCTCCTGACTCCGAGCCAATCCTCCTCGAATCCCTCGACACAAACGAAGTCCCTCAACGAGGCACTTCTTTGGAGGGAGAGTTGCTAGAGAAGCAGTCAGAAGACTACAAGGAGATGAACAAGGTCTTGACATCTTTCATGGCGGATCTGGCCAAGCTTATCGTCCGTGATGGCGAGGGAGCTACCAAGTTCGTCACTGTAAAGGTAACAAAGGCTGACAACAACGACGCTGCCCATATTGTAGCCAACTCCATTGCTACCTCTGCTCTCGTCAAGACTGCTCTGTACGGCAAAGACGCCAACTGGGGTCGCATCCTCTGTGCCATCGGATATGCTCCCGGCCGCACTTGCATTCGCCCTTCCCAAACCTCTGTCTCCTTCATCCCCGCCGACGGTTCTGAGGAGCTCAAATTGCTGGTCAACGGCGAGCCTCAAGCTGTTGACGAAGCTCGTGCTGCCGCCATCCTCGAGATGGAAGACTTGGAAATCCTTGTTACGCTGAGCAACAGGGAAAAGGATGTTGGCGAGGCTACTGTCTACACCTGCGACTTCAGCCACGAATACGTTACCATCAACGGTGACTACAGAACTTAGGATGTCTTGAGTGAACCGAGATGCTCTTATTGTACATATTCGCGCTCTAGAGATGTAAGCATACCAGGATATAAGAGAGGCAGTTGTAGACATGACGACTTTAATGGAATTCTATGCCATGTTGAAAAGTTCTACCATCTTCTTCTTGAGCCCCGTTGCGCTCTAACTCGTGTCTATGTACATCTTGTTGCAAGGATTTTCAATACGGCTCTCTACAGCTGAGCGAAACCGGTCAATGCAAACGTAGCACCAAAGGCCAGCTTGAAGGCTACGTTATCTTGCATGGCAGAGCGCAGATCAATGCTGGTAAAGTAGCGTTGCATGCGATTGTAAGGAATCAGACTGATGCCCAATTGAGACTCGGCAAACTGTTTTGATGTCAAGATCAGCAATTGCGAAGGGAGTGTAAGAAGAAACAGGACAGAAAGCAGAGGCAGAAAGAGAATGGGAGATATACCTGTACACCAACGATCAAAAGGCCAATGAGCAAAGTCAAAGGCTTTGAGAAGAGCGAAACTGCCATACCGCCTATCACACCTGCACTTCGGTATAAGCATCTACACGGTTCCTTGAGTCGAAGAAGCAGAAATAAACATACCGGCAATGCTTCCACTCGAGATCTGGCGCACTGCATTGGGGTTGAGCCCGCCTCTACGGGTCACCACCGGCACCTTGGCGTTGTGTGTGTACGAGTTGAAAGCATTGGAAGCGCTGGAATCGCACAGAGCATAACGGGTTCTCCTAGGAGTGAGAAGAGAGTAAGATGTGAATGCAGCGCCGAGGCCGAGACCAATGCCCAATGGGCGCGAGTGCAGCAAGAAAGACATTGTGTGTAGGTATTTGTTGTGGTGACAAAGCTTAAGTGGTGTGATCTTTTCTTGGTGAGTCACTGGGTGGTATCAATGCTTTGGTTGTAATCGATAGAAAGGAGGAGGTGGTGGTTTTTGCTGTGGTTGTTGTCGTTCTGATTGTCGTCGGATGTCAATGACGCTGATCGCGGAAGCTTGGACCCTGACTAAAACAGACTGCGGAGGGGTATGCGGTGCGCTGGAACTTCACGAATTTCAAACCGAATCAACTATCCTGTCCCAACTCACACTGGTTTGGAGAAATATAGCGATCATGGATACCGCTAAATTCACAAGTAATCGATCTAACCATACTCAGCAACTGCTTGGTGTATCTAGGAGTACTCGTCAGGAGAAAGAGTGTTAGTCTTGAGAGACTTATGATATGCGGTTTTTGTACATCTAACACGCACAGAACCAATCGGTGTTGTTCGCTGGTTCGGCGCCAGTTCCTCGAAGGTCCGCGCCTTCCGACAGCGGGGCATGGGGCGGCGGACGTGGATCGTTCTCGACGGAGAAGCACCTTGGCGGGTCGCCGCCCTACGCCCGCGTGTTTTTCTCGAGTAATAATGCCTTTTAAAGGCAGGTGAGTCACTCGAAAGAAGGCCGAAGTTCCCTGGCGAAGAGATATACTTTTTCGGATCTTGAGACCCAGGACCCTTTCCCTTCTCTCCTACACACATTCTTTATCTCCCTGACCTTTTGTTTCCTTTCCACCTATCCCCTTCACACACACATCTCTCACAATGGCCACTACACTACCTACCACCAACGGCAAGCACGACGGTGCCAACGGCACTGACGGAGTCGCCTCGTTCGCCGTCAAGGCTGGTCTTGCCCGCATGTTGAAGGGCGGTGTCATTATGGATGTCGTCAACGCTGAGCAGGTGTGCTCGTCTTCTGCACTATTTCAGTGGCATTGTCACTAACAATCGCTCCAGGCCCGCATTGCCGAAGAGGCCGGTGCCTGCGCAGTCATGGCTCTCGAGCGTGTTCCCGCCGACATTCGCAAGGACGGCGGTGTTGCCCGTATGTCTGACCCTAGCATGATCAAGGAGATCATGGACACCGTCACCATCCCCGTCATGGCCAAGGCCCGTATCGGTCACATCGTCGAGTGCCAGATTCTCCAAGCCATTGGTGTCGACTACATCGATGAGTCCGAGGTCCTTACCCCCGCCGACCCCATCTACCACGTTGAGAAGCACGGATTCAAGACTCCCTTCGTTTGCGGCTGCCGCGACCTCGGTGAGGCTCTGCGCCGTATCGCCGAGGGTGCTGCCATGATCCGCACAAAGGGTGAAGCTGGTACTGGCGATGTCATTGAGGCCGTCCGCCACATGCAGACTGTCAACCAGCAGATCGCCCGCGCTGCTGCCATGTCTGAGCCCGAGCTCCGTGCTTTCGCCCGCGAGATTGGTGTCCAGTATGAGCTCTTGAAGGAGACTGTTCAGCTCAAGCGTCTGCCTGTGGTCAACTTTGCCGCTGGTGGCATTGCCACTCCCGCTGACGCCGCCCTCATGATGCAGATGGGTTGCGATGGTGTCTTTGTTGGCTCTGGTATCTTCAAGAGTGGTGACGCTGCTAAGCGCGCCAAGGCCATCGTGCAGGCTGTCACCCATTACAACGACCCCAAGGTTTTGGCCGAGGTCAGCATTGGACTTGGTGAAGCCATGGTTGGCATCAACTGTGGCTCCATGGACCCCAAGGACAAGCTCCAGGGCCGTGGCTGGTAAAAGGTTACCACGATATGATTGATATATGAAAAAGCGAAGCATTCATTAAACAAAAGAGCAAAGGCGTTATCGAAGGAAAGGATAGATTGATCCGAAAACATGATGATCACAAAAGCAAGGCGTATTAGCGTTCTTGGAAGAGCTCGTTTCAGCAGGGTTGAAATTCTTTAGGAGTTTTGTACGATAAGTAGCCAGCAGCAAGAAACAAGCACGAGGCATGACACTTTTTACATGATTCATTCTACAGTAATTTTGATTGCTCTGTTTACAAGTATGAATATTGCGCGGTTTCCCATGTATGAAAGCTAGATCGACATGGGGAATGTGTGTCGCTTGCACAAAAAGCGGTTCGTTACTTGAGAAAGCTGCCATGTTGAGTAATCTGTTGATTATCGTTGGACAATCTGAGTGGACCGCGGAGTGAAGGAGCGAGCACTATGGCTTTGTGGCGTCGCGTTGACCTGTTGGAGCAGTCACTCACCGGACGCAATGCTGGGAAAAATGCATCGCGACGAGACAAATATCAATCATAATAATGGTAAGGATTTGCGTATTACAAATCCAGTATAATAGTACGCCTCAGGTAGCCAATCGAGTATTGCAAGTGCTAAGCGGCAAGACGTGAAGAATGGCAGTCTAAAGTCCTGTGGATCGTCGATCCGGCACGGTTTAGCAGGCCTGGGCCGGCCATTCGGAGGCGTGTCAGGGTGTGAGAGAGTCGAACGGCAAAACCGCCAGAGTCGAGTCTTCTAACCTCCTATACTTCATGCCTGGCTGTCGTGGCGTGTGAGAGTACACAAAAGTGCCAATGTCGACTTCGTCGCCCTCTGTGGCGCCCAGCGAGACGTCGCGAACCCGCGAAGTCTTCAAGTGAGTGTGCCGAGATCAGTCTGGCCCACCCGGCCATCGGGCTAACAGTGTCGCTCTGTCCAGACTCCTGGAACCCTTTGAGACGTCCATCCATCCTCTGCAATTCAACGACGGCGTAATCGACAACAGAGTAGCTCTTGGAAGCGACGACACGGCCCTAGCTGCCTTTGCTCAGCTGGGTGCGCTACGGCTCAAGGCACAGCGCTGTCTTATCTCACTCGTGTCCAAGACTGAAGAGTTTGTCCTGGCCGAGTCCACACGAACCCTGTCGCTACAGTCCGATCTGATTCACAACTCTCGTGATGCTCTGTTCCTAGGAACTACACGCTTTCCTCGCGAAGAAGGCTTCTCCATCACTGGCCTCAAGCAATGGATCACCACCAAAGACCGCCGTGAAGACCCCAAAGAAGATGAATACTACTACACCGATGGCGTCAGCCCTCATTGGCACATCATCAGCGATATGCGACAGGATTCTGCCCTGCAGAAGCTCATGATAGTCAAGGCTGCCGCTACCATGAGATTCTACGCTGCTGTACCCATCCGAGCAAGCAATGGCCTGGTTGTTGGCTCTTATGCCATACTGGACGATCGCCCTCGCTTTGGAATCAGCGCTGACGAAATGGTTTTCATGGAAGACATTGCTGACACCATCATGGGCCACCTTGAAGCCAAACATATCACCATGCAGAGACAGCGTGGCGATCGTCTGATCAAGGGCCTGGCTCTCTTCAGCGAGGGCAAGGACAGCTTAAGAGATTGGTGGCTGGACACGCACAGCAAGAAAGCCAGAGGTGAAGGGGCAAGACGTCGCCGCGGTTCCATCGAGGAGGGAAAGGCCCAAAATGATCGTGCTGATGAAGAGTTGGGAATGACATACAGAGCCGATCAACTCCCTCACGGTCGCACTCCCACGCTCGTCGATCCAAACCACGTCCAACCAACCAATCAAGCACCAAAGTCCACTGTAAATGTAAAATCTGGCCACCTGGCACAGGACAAACATGAAGGATTTGATTTTGACCGTGAGATCAACACGGCCTTTGCTCGAAGCAGTAACCTCATGCGCGAGGCTATCAGTGCTGAAGGCGTTGCCTTCATCGATGCTGACTTCCACCGCTCCAAAGAATCAACCAAGAATCAAGGAGTCTCGTCCACCGATCCCGAAAGCGATACTGCGACTGGCTCTTCAGGCTCAGAAGCAACCTCGCACAACGCAGAAACACCTCTTGCACCCGATGCTCAATGTGCTCTGCTTGGCTTCTCCACAAAGGTCAGGTCTACCATCCGTGGCTTCGATCCTTCTGCAAGACACTCCAGTCTTCCAAAGACGTTCATTCGCAGTCTCATCCGCCGCTACCCTATGGGCAAGGTGTTCAATTTCCATGATGGCAAAGCTCTTTCAAGTTCCTCTGGTACTGATTTCTCTGATGACGTCAGTGAAGACTCGAAGAGAAGCAGGTCTCGCAAGCGTCGCAGTCGTGAATTCGTCGACGCGATGACCCTAGGCGAAGTCTTTTCGGGACCCCGGAGTATCGCCTTCCTGCCCTTGTGGGACAGCAGACGAGAAAGATGGCGTTCGGCCGTTTTTGTCTGGAACGCTGCGCCCAACAGATATCTAGACAAGGCCGAGGACATCACATATCTTGCAGCTTTTAGCAACAACTTGATGGCCGAACTCTCACGCCTCGACGCTATAGCAGCCGATCAAGCCAAAGCCACCTTCATCAGTTCCGTTTCGCACGAATTGAGATCTCCACTGCATGGTGTTCTGGCAGGAGTCGAGCTTCTTCAAGAAAGTGATCTCAGCAATTACCAACAGGAAATGACGACTACTATCAGCATGGCTGGCAAGACGCTACTTGACACGATTAACAACATTCTCGACTTTACCAAGATCAACAGCTTCTCAGACCTAGAACGTAAAGATCGAAAAGACAAGGACGCTGGTAGAAATTCCGGTTTCAAGACTGCAGACATGGGTGAAGTTGGCGTTACGAGTGCAGTCGATCTTGCTGTCCTCACGGAGAATGTGGTCGACACGACCGTCACGGCCAAGAGCTTCCAGGCAAGCAAAGCCAAGCAAGAAGACGAAGACGAACTTGCTGCAAAAGCACCGAAGCAAGTCGCAGTCGTGTTAAACATTGCCAAGCGATCAAACTGGAACTTAAACATATCGCCTGGCAGCTGGACCAGAGTCATTACCAACCTTCTCGGCAATTCGCTCAAGTATACTAAACAGGGAACAATCACTGTAAGTCTGCAGTACAAAAAGTCGGAACACCCAGAGCAGGCTCTTGTATCTTTGATAATCGAAGACACTGGTCAAGGTATCGGCAGCGAATACCTTCGAAACCACTTGTACACACCGTTCATGCAGGAAAATACGCACGCTGTCGGTACTGGACTTGGACTTTCAATCGTCAAGCAGATCATCAAGGACTTCGGTGGTCACATTAGTTTCGAGAGTGAGCTTGGAAGAGGAACCAAGGTGGTCGTTTCGTTCAACGCCACTTTCGAAGAAGACACGGAGTCCGAATTTGACGTACCGAAACGTCCTGATGGAAGCGATCTCAGAGTTGCACTTTCAAAATCTCTGGGTACGGTTGATGGGGAGCGAACCCGCAACAAGACCATCAAGACGAACACCAAAAAGACTTGCACGGAATGGCTGGATTGCCAAGTCGAGTCAGTGTCAGCTTCTGATGACACAAAAGCTTTCGATGTTTGTATTCTGGCCGAAGCAGATTACGAGCACTGGCAAGAGAAGAGGAGAAACTCAAGGAGTCAGGCATCGCCACCAATGATTGTGCTAGGTTCGATCTCAGCTTCGTCGGTTGTGAGACAGAGCGCGTCTAAGAACGCGATCTTCATCAACCAACCATTTGGGCCGAGGAAGATGTCAAGAGCGTTGACAGCGGCTCTACAAAGCCGGATTCAGTCTCAACCCACCTCTGAAGCCCAGACTGTAGGTGCGATCGCCTCCTCACCATCCGTCCTGCATATCCTCACCAAACCGCCAAACGCCGCCACAAACAGCGACCCTCCGCCAACCTATACGGAATCAAAGCCTGGTGCATCCGTTCCCTCAACACCTATCTCACCCCAGAAGAGTCCGTCCTCAGCAACCAAAGAGATCACCAAGGACCCGGACCCGAACCTCCCTAAAGTCTTGCTAGTTGAGGACAACCCTATCAACATGAAGCTCCTCGTCGCGACCATGCGCAAGTTGAAAAGACCCTACACTTGCGCAGGCAATGGCTTGGAAGCCGTGACGGCGTATGCGTCTGCACCGTCTTCCTACGCCTTAATTCTGATGGACATCTCAATGCCCGTAATGGACGGCTTTACAGCCACCGAGTTGATACGCAATCTCGAACAAAAGAACAAATGGGATCGCTGCACCGTTATGGCCTTGACGGGTGTTGGCGACGCAGAAGCAAAGAAACGTGCCTTCCTCGCAGGCGTCGATGACTTTTTGACCAAGCCCGTGAGTATGGGTAGACTAGGCAGCATCGTCAAGAACCTCGAAGGTGGAGAGAAGGCAAACAACCACACTGCCGCCACCACCAGACCCAGTAGCGACAAGCAGCAAATCGGATGCAGCGAAAAAGTAAAACAACCGAACGGACTTGCACGTCACACGACGAAGCAACTCGCATGACATGATAGCCGGAAGCAAGAGCAAGAACAAGAAGAAGAAAAGATCGAGGTCCACGATTTTGCTTCCGGCACACCTTCGAGCAATGCTCATCAACAAGGAACCAAAAGAAGAAGGTCTCCAAACACTGACGGCTATGACGATGCAGAAGACAAGAGGAAAAGATCCATTGTTGAATCTCAAGCTACTGCTGCATCGCCGTGAAAGGAGAGGCGCGTCATGGTGGTGATGATGATGATGATGAAAGAAGAAGATTTTTATCTATTATGGGATCAACGGCCAGCACAAAGGAGCAAAGGAAAGTTCGAGATGGAAAGGGAACCATCTCGATTGGAGTCTTGTTTTTATGCAAATTTTCGCGGCGGGGGTTCACAAAGCACACATATATCCCATCCTCATTGAGAAAGGAGGGGTGGATGGAATGGATGGGGCGGCGTTTGTGGATTTATCTACTTTCAATCATTTTGTAAATTTTCTATCGTTGATCCACGAATCTCAAGGGGTAATATTTCATCGACTCTTATGTTTGATTGAATAGTGTCATGGGGGGCTGTAGAAGTACAGAATGGTTTACAAGAACGAATGGTGTTCGCTGGGAGGGAGCCTTGGTTTTCATGGACTCTCCTTGGATGTGTTTTGGATATGGAAACAATCGTGCATTTCGATAGGTACAAGTGGACATGCCTCTGCGAATGGAGAGAGACGCTACACTCCTAGAAACGTTCGGGCATCTCTCGATACATTACATCTCTTCTCACCGACAACTGAACACAACGTATTGTAGAATCACATAAACTTGTTTTATATCGACGGTCCATCGCAGAACCAGCAAAAGGAGAAGCTATCTCCACCACCACCCAACCCCTTACTCAAACGAAGTCACCGTCCCCTTGCACAAAGCCCAAAACTCCTTGACCACAACCACCGTCTGTCTACCTCCCCTCAGCCCCAGCACCTTTGCCACAAACACCCGCTTCTCCTTCTCTCCCACATTGGTGGATGGGAAGTTTGCATCAAGCAGTGCTTCTTCGAGGTGCTGCTTGGCTAGCCCAGGCTGTGAGAAGACAAGCGCGCGCAGAGGCTTGCACAGCGACTCGATCTCCGAGCGCTGGGCCAGCCCACTAATGTTAAAGATGAGGGCGCGGGAGAGAGGGGCGGCAAAGGCGGTGAGCACGGAGAGGGGAGGCACCCGACAGGGCGGGAGGGAGTGCGTGGTGCGTGGGTTGGCAAGACCCAGCAAAGTTTCCTGTATTGTTGCGTGTTAGTGTCAGGGGTATGTAGAGAGGCATCACTCAGGTAAAAACCGAGACGAAAGAGAGGCTTACGAAAAAGTTGCAGGCATTGCGCTTCAACATGGGCGCATTGCCTACCATGCAATTGATGACAAATTGCAGAGCTGCGGCGATCTCGTCGTCCGATGGCGAGAGCAGAACGTCTATATAGCTGACTAGCAGCCTTTGCATGAAATCGATGCATAGCTGGGCGAGTTGAGGGTCGTTAGCCGGGTCGCCGAGTTGCTGCATCACCAGCGCTACTCTCTGATACACTGCTGACATTTCGCCAAACATGTGAGGTGCTGTTTTGCGCGAACAGTTGGAGACAAAACTGCACGCTGTACCGATGATGGCCTCGATACGGGGTGTGCTAATCTGTGCCTTGCTGATAAAGGCGACAGTGGCCGAGGGTGGGAAGACGAATGGACCCGGCTTTGTCTCCTTAAGACCGGCGCGCAAGATCGCACAGGCGGCATCCATTGCATCGCCCGGGTTGTGCAGGTACTCGACTATGTTGATGCATTGCACGATACGATTCTGAATCTCGACGCCAGCTTGCGAGGTCCAGAAATTACCAATTGCAGCTGATTCATCGTTTCCTTCTTCATCATCGCTGTCAACATCGATTACATCGTTTGTGAGCGCCTGAATACCTTTGCCAATGCTGGCCAAACATTGCAAGGCAGAAGTACCTAGCACTTCGCTATCCTCCACATTGCCTCTGTTGAGAGTTGCGATAGCCGTGTTAAGATCATTTTCGATAACCTCAATGAGTGATATCAGAGGCGTGGCCTTGGCTTCTTCGGTTGGCAGGGCTTGTATGATCGAGGCAAGAGCTGCCATAATCTTCTCTTTCTGATAGCTGTTTGCCGAGGGACCGGAAAGTGCTTGTGGACATTGTTGGAGGAGTTCGTCTAGATGTGGTGTCAAGGACTTGCGGCATGAGGAGCAAAGCTGCTCAAGAGATTTGGCAGAAGCGTCTGCGAGCTTGACACGATCTGCAGGTGTTGATCCTAGTATTGTGAAGAGGAAGGTAAGAACAGGCGGGAGGAATTGCGGGTTCTTCTTAATGAATGAAGAGTACCGATCAACAAGAGTCATGGCAGCACGCTTGAGTTTGTTTGGAACATCCGCGCTGTTGGACGAAATGTCGCTGAACAATGAAGATCCGATGAGTGCAGAGAGTGCCTGGGTGTTCTCATCTGACAATGCAATGGAGTCTGAGATGCAGTTGATTGAGAAGATTATGGCTTCGAGATGCAGCCATTGACGAGCAGGTAAGACATTGGTTGCTAGAACGACCATGTTGCTGAGAAGGTGAGTCTCTGGAACGTTGTTGACCTGGTCGAAGAAATCGCTGATGTTATCGCGGAAGAATTGCCAGTGATCGACATTGTCTTCGTCCCATTCAGACATTTCTGCAAGAGGTGGTGCCTGAAGTTTGGGTATGTATGTCTGAACAGCTTGCATGAGATCATTCCTCACAACTGCTAGGAAAGGAATTTCATCCTCTGCTGCGTCCATGAGTGTATCGGCAATCGTTTCGGCGTATTCAATCCAAAACTCTGTCACGTTGAGAATGACCTGGTCATCTTCAGCAGGGTAGCCAGGAGCGCGCAGTAGTTGTTGGAAAAGATCTAACGTTGGGTCAGTCTGACTGTTGTAGCTGGCGTGTAGTTCTTAGAGACTAACCGATGATTTCTTGAGATGATTCTTGATTTCTCTCCGATATCAAATCCTTGACTACCAGTTTACCATAAGCAGTGATCAGCTTGCTGAATGCCACGAGGGTTGGGTCCAGAAAGTTTTGGCCCGGTAGTAAACATTGCGGACCGATGGTTCTGCGCACTAGAAGCGATAAAGATCCCAATTGCTCCTTCTGAAGGAACTTTGAGCGATACTCCAACGTGTTGACGAAGAATTCGACAGTGGGGTCTCTGACGCTTTCTTCGTGGTGCAAGAGATGCTCCAAAGCCATTGGCGTAAGGTTCTGTAAAAGCTGCAAAGCAACAGGGTCAGTAGTCCAATGGGCAAAGCTGTAGGTGACCCAAGCAGAAAAGCAGTTCACGGCTTCAACTCGAATCTCTGTGGACAATGGTGTTGATGTGCTGAGAACATAAGTCATCAGTATTGCCGAATCAGTGGTGTTGCTCTTGAAGATGTTATCAAGATGATAGTACTGCGGCCCTAAGACAGAGCTGTTTTGTACATCTTCGGCCAACACTCTGCAAAAGCGTACAGCCATGAACAGCTTCAACCCTGACAGACCGCTGATGATTTGGCTGGTGTCTGGATATGTGCCAAGCATGTCATGAGGCACAACATCTCCGGCGTGCAACGAGCAAACGACCTGACGAACGGTCTGAGTCCAGGACACGGGAGACTGAATAAAGTATGTGGCCATTGTAGAACAAAGCTTGTCAATGATAAGTTTGGGAGGCATATCACCCAGCGCAAGACGAATCTGTAGAAAGAAACGATGAGAAGTCAAACCGAGCGAATGGAAGAGACAAACTTACGAACCACAGGATCAGACGCGACCTTAGTTCAGCGGCTGCCTGTTCGTTGAGTGTGCTCCTTCGTATCATCAGTACTCAGAATCGCATGCGGTGTTGATTGAATAGTCCTGACCTGTCCTTGTTGAGCTTGATCTGCAGAGTCAGAGCTCCGTAGAATTTTATGTTGATATCTGCATGGTCGAGCATAGCATCTGCAGCGGCCCATCCTTGATCAGACAACTGGATCTCCTGCAGCTCTCGCGATATCTGCGAGGCACCGGCTGCATATCTGGGATCGTTGAGTCGACGGACGAGCTCGATTGCTTGACCAGCCACGCTCATTTTTGGATCTAGAAGAATCAATTCAATTAGTCTTCCGGATTCGATTGCTCGTTCGATCGGGCCACAAGGCCATTGGCTACCGGTTGCAGTACGCCACAACGCCGAGTAGGTCATCTTGGCGATGGTGAAGGAGACAAAATTTCAGTAGCGGGAAGTGTCTCGTCGCGCAAGGAACTGCATCCGAATGGTGAAGCAAAGGAAACAGATCTCGTCGAACACCCACCAGAGGCTGCCTTGGCAGCGTATGAGACGGGGTCAATGACATGGCCTACCTTTCAGAACAGAACCCGGGGAAGTGTCGCTGTAGTTGTCGACTCAGCCTAAGATCCAAGGCAAGATACCTTTTTCAGCAGAAGTCAATCACGAGAAACAGACAAAGAAATCAACAGCCAAAGGGGGCGTGAAGGCAGTGCGAGAGATGTTGAGATCTCACGACGGGAAGGTAGCTAGGTAGAGGGTATGCACCTACTGATGTCCTAGAATAGCCTCGTATGTTTTGGTGGTTGTCTTTGGTAGTTGATTGTGAGGTAGAGATGATGTTCGCACATGGGCGCCGACGCTATGGCGGAGGTTGCCGACCGGGAAGGACCCCTTCGGCGTCGGTGAGGCCGTGACTCCGTCATAGCGTGTCCAATCGACAGCGACACCAAAAGCGACACGCGACCTGCAGATGCTACGTGGGCTCGCTAGACTCAGTACACTTTCAAAAGGCATCACTGCCGAAAGATTGTTCCACGCTTCGGCCATTAGAAAATATCCTATCGATATGGAGAAAGTAAACACAACCGAGCGACTCACGCAGTTGCGGGAACTCATGAAGCGCAACAAGGTAGATATCTACAGTAAGCCGTCTGGATGCACATCGACAGACAACTGACTGACTCTCGCAGTTGTGCCTTCAGAAGACAGTCACCAAAGCGAGTACATAGCTCCCGCCGATGCTCGCAGAGGTCAGTTTGCATCATTTCATGCTCAGAAGGCCAGGACATGATGTTGACGTGAACACAGAATTCATCTCTGGTTTTTCTGGCTCCGCTGGCACTGCCGTCATCACTCAAGAGAAGGCTGCCTTGGCTACGGATGGAAGATACTTCAACCAAGCCGAGAAGCAACTGGACAACAACTGGACTCTGCTCAAACAGGGTCTCCAAGATGTACCCACCTGGCAGGAGTGGTCCGCCGAGCAGTCAGAGGGCGGCAAGATTGTTGGTGTTGATCCTACCACTGTCACAGCTCGTATGTCTCCTTCCAAGCTCCAAGGACCATCACTAACTGCATACTAGCCGATGCTCGCAAGCTGTCCGACAAGATTAAGAAGAAAGGCGGCAAAGATCTCGTCGCTGTCAAAGAGAACCTCGTAGACTGCATCTGGGGCTCAGCAAGACCTGCTAGACCGAACGAAAAGGCCGATGTCCTCACTCTCGATTTCGCCGGCAAGAAATTCCAGGACAAGATTGACGACCTGCGCAAAGATCTGGATAAGAAAAAGAGCGCCGGTTTTGTCGTGTCAATGCTCGATGAGGTGGCCTGGCTATACAATCTGCGTGGAAGCGACATCCCCTACAACCCCGTCTTCTTCTCTTACGCCGTGGTTACTCCAACTACCACTACCCTTTACATCGACGATTCCAAGCTCACTGCTGCCGCAAGAACGCATCTCTCGGGTGTTGAGGTCCGACCCTATGATGCCATTTTCACCGATATGGAAGCTTTCTCCTCATCTTCTACCGGAGAGAACAAATATCTCGTTTCAAACAAGGCTTCTTGGGCTCTGTACAAAGCACTGGGTGGAGAGGAGAAGGTCGACTTGGTGCGCAGTTTGGTTGGCGACGCCAAAGCTGTTAAGAACGAAACCGAAATGAAGGGTATGCGGGAATGCCATATTCGCGACGGTGCCGCGCTCAGCGAGTTCTTCGCTTGGCTTGAGGACCAGCTTATCAACGAGAAGGCTAAGATTGACGAAGTCGAGGCCGCTGACAAGCTGGAGTCTATTCGCTCGAAGCACAAGCACTTTGTTGGCCTCTCCTTCGACACGATATCTTCTACTGGCGCGAACGCTGCGGTCATTCACTACAAGCCAGAGCCTGGCGCATGCAGTGTCATTGAACCTAAGGCGGTGTATCTTTGCGACTCTGGTGCTCAATACTTTGATGGTACAACAGATACCACCCGCACCATGCACTTTGGTGAGCCGACAGAGATGGAGCGCAAAGCATACACTCTTGTGTTGAAGGGTCACATAGCGTTAGACAACGTCAAGTTTCCTAAAGGCACTACTGGATATGCGATTGATGTCCTAGCTAGACAATTCCTCTGGGCTGAAGGACTCGATTATCGACACGGCACTGGTCATGGCGTTGGATCTTTCCTCAACGTCCACGAAGGACCGATCGGCATTGGTACTAGAGTTGCCTACAGCGAGGTGCCTTTGGCAGTTGGCAATGTCATTTCGAATGAGCCTGGCTACTACGAGGATGGCGCGTTCGGTATTAGAATAGAGAGTAAGTTTGGATCAAAGAGATTGCACATGGGACGACCGTGGCTAACATGATCTAGATATGTTTATGGTGACGGAAAAGAAGACGACGCACCAATTCGGCGACAAGCCTTACTTGGGCTTCGAGCATGTCACAATGACACCAATGTGCAAGAAGCTCACAGACGCATCGCTGCTCACGCCGCAGGAGAAGCAGTGGCTGAACGACTATCACTCAAAGGTGTACGAGAAGACAAAGGGATATTTCACTCACGACCAGAGAACATTGAATTGGCTTGAAAGGGAGTGTGCAGCATACTAGGACAAGTTCCTCGACGAGCGACGATAGAATAGCGTGCATTCATACAAAGACGTTTTTGATATCCGTAGAGCGATACCGCAATGATGCCCAGACAGGGAAAGTGTCGCGAGAGATGCCGAGGTCCAACCCCCACGCGGTCTCTCCAGATTGATCGGAGCTCTCTCTCTCTCTCGTGTTCCTGTCTCCAGACAAGTGTGACGATTTTCAACAAGCGACGAGGTCGAATCATAGTGGGTTTGCAGCAGCAATTGAGCAGTAGACGAATACACCGATGCTGCCATGTTAGAAGGGACGCGCCGGTGGTTCAGGCGCAATCGCACCAGGTTCGCCATTGGAGCAGGCACGCTAGGGCTGGTCTATCTAGCTGGTCAATATGCCTGGAGCAAATGGCTCGAAGCACGCCAGCGCATGGCCGATGAGAGAATCTCCAAAGAAAAGTAACTACCACTGCTTGAAAGTCGTGGCCTGGAGACATTCGGCTAACAGCGTGGCAGCCTCCGTCGCCGCTTCGAACAGAACCAGGAGGACTGCACCTACACCGTGCTAGCCTTGCTCCCTACCATCCGAGAAGAGATCATTGGTGCTCTGCCCGTCGAAGACATCACAAATGAGTTGCAACGCCAGCGATCAGAGAAACTGGCA
Organism: Aureobasidium sp. EXF-12298; assembly: GCA_024195555.1. NCBI lineage: Eukaryota > Fungi > Ascomycota > Dothideomycetes > Dothideales > Saccotheciaceae > Aureobasidium > Aureobasidium sp. EXF-12298. The sequence goes on along the minus strand of SWBJ01000063.1, from coordinate 150,373 downwards.
AGAAGTGCAGGCCCGTCAGAAGCAGCTTCCTCTGAATTCCCCTCGGCTCCTGCCAGCACAATCGACGACTCTGCCAGCACCTCCAGCTTCCAAACTGGCAGCTACATCCATGCTAGTCAGATGGCTGATAGCCAGGACGCCAGATCGCTGTTGAAGAAGAAATCAAAGGCACAACTCTGGAATGACATGAAGATCAGCTGTGAGTCTTGGTTCTATTTGCGTATCAACGAACGCCACTGACAAGTTGGTTGCAGCTATTACAAGAGCTCTGACTCTGCTATATACCCTCTCCCTCCTGACTCTCCTTACTCGTATCCAGTTGAACCTCCTTGGACGTCGTACATACCTCTCTTCGGTAGTCTCGCTCGCCAACCCACCAAACCCCTCCGACTCGACCCGCATCTCCTTGGAGAACAATGATGACGACAACTACGATAACGTTTACGGCAACGACTTCGAGACAAATCGCAAATACCTGACATTCAGCTGGTGGTTGTTGCACAAAGGCACGAAAGACATTGTCGATAAGGTCACCGCTGCTGTCAAGGATGTCTTCGGTCCCATCAACCCTCGCGAGGATATGACTCTCGAACGTTTGAGCGAGCTCATCCTTGAAGTCCGTAAGAAGGTCGAGGGCGCCACTGAGGCCGAGCGTCGCGAACACAAGTGGCTGGCGTACATGCTTCCTCCTCGTGATCAAGAGGATCATGTCTTGTCAGAATCTGGTATTGACGCCATGTCTACATCACCCGCACCACAAGAGACATCGCAGGATCCCATGCACGCGTCCAGCTCCACTTCTTCCAATGCTTCCCTTCGCAGATTGCTTGACGAGACCTCGGATCTTATCGACTCGCCAACTTTCACCCACGTCTTCACCCAAGTTCTCAATGCCACCTTCTCTCACCTGATCGACTACCGCATCGCAACCGAAGCCTTCAAGATCAGTCCTCCAGCACCCGATTCCCTGTCACGCGTTACCGAAATCAGCGATACGAAGTGCAAGTTTGCTCAGACTCTTGCTGTCTTCTGTCGTCAGGCCCATGTCATCGCTGCTGGTAGTAGCGAACCCGATGATCTTGTGGCTGCCGAATCTGTCGGTTCTCAAGTCAACGAATATCTTGGTGCTATCGACCAGGTCAAGGATCTCGAGGCATTCGCTGCTGTCATTTACTCTAGCAATTTTGAGTTCGAGGCTGCCGAACGACAGGCAGACGAAGCCAACTATGTAGCTCCTGCTGGTCCTGTCAGTGCGCCTGCAACGTCGGCACCAACTCAAGCTGCAGAGCCACCTGCAGAGACAGCTGCACAGGCTTCTGCAGGTGCCTTGTCTATTGAGGAAATGGATCACGTGTGGGACCGAAGCCAGGTTGAAGGCCCGTCGGCACCCAATGCCCCGACCTACAGTGAGGTGGTCCAAGCTCCCGCACCCGAATCGTCATCCTCACACCATCCTGAAGCACAAGAGTCACAAATAGCCGAGCAAGAAACACAAACAATCGAGCAAGAAACACGACCCGCAGAACAACAACAATCCGCGGAGCAACCAAAAACCTACGCCATGGCCGCAGCAGCAGCGACAACTGTTCCTCCACTCACCCTGATTGTCGCCACCACAGCCAAGAATGGCATCGGCAAAAATGGAACTCTGCCTTGGCCAATGCTAAAGAAGGAAATGGCCTATTTCGCTCGCGTCACCAAGCGCGTTCCTGGCGCAGCTTCCATGCCCGACACCTCTTTGCTCGCCGAGACTTCGTCACAACTGTCGGATTCTTCTGAAGTTGCAGCAACAGCAAACATCCAACCACCCCAAAATGTCGTCGTCATGGGCCGCAAGACCTGGGAAAGCATACCGCCTAAATTCCGCCCTTTGCCGCAAAGAACGAATGTAGTCATCTCGAGATCAAAGAAACTCGACGGTGTAGGTGAAGATGTCGTTGTGGGCGATAGCATCTCATCTGCTCTTTCCACCCTTGTTGCAAAGGTCAAGGAAGGTCAGGCGGCGCCTCTGGGTCGTGTTTTTGTTATCGGCGGAGCTGCTATCTACAAGCAAGCCCTTGACATGGAACAAGCCAAGAGTATCTTGCTCACTCGAGTCGAAGGGGAGTGGGACTGTGATACAGATTTCCCCATCGATGTCGAAGCCGAACAAGGATGGACGCGACGACAGAAAGGAGACCTGGACGAGTTTGCTGGTGAAGATGTGCGAGAGGCCCAGGAAGAGGAAGTCAAGGGCGACAAAGTCAAATATGAATTTAGACTTTACGAAAGGGTGTGAGGGCAATCTTGAGGATCTCTTTTTTATGGTTTACTGTATGCATGATGGATTCGCTTTTGTTTTCTGATTTCCCGATATACAGGCCCATACACATGTCGAACTCTGCTTTTTCTGTTGGCCCTGGCTATCTTGGACACCGTGGCATATTTTGAGATTTTTGTACGACCAGAACACAGTAACGATAGATGGACTCGTATGCGGTTGCGTTTTCACAGTATCCTCATGTAAGTAACCTCATCACATCGGCATATCATTTGTTGATTCCGAAGCTAGGTACCTTCTTTCATCCAGGTTCAGGTCGCTTCCGTGACCATGGTATGCAAACGCAAGACATCAGCTTGTGGGCGAGCAGACGCAGCTTCTGAGTCGGTCTTCTGTAACTTCATTGACTGGACTTTGACAGTGCATTAGCCTTTGTCATCACAACTCAGCTCGACACTATGACAAGACATTGCTCGCTGTCTGAGACAGCATATCAAAATGATTTGGAAACTTCTCTATCGGCTGTTTTTAAGGCCTGGTTCTATCACCGTCTCATTGCATACGTGTGAACAATGAGACCGAGACCCCTCTTTAATGGTACTCCATTTCTGTTTTCCCTGTACAAGATGTTCAAAGGTAAGATATAATCAGCGGATACGTTTCCATACTCTTTTCCTTTGCTTCCTGCTGTGGTAGCTTCAAAGGGCAAGAGCGAAGGTCATGTCCCTCATGAGTTTCTTCGGCCTCGGCGGCACAAACCATACAAAGAGCCCTGACGATATCTTTTTCGACGATGAAAGTGACGGTGAAGGCGACAGCGAAGACAGCAGCGATGAGGCATCTTACACCAGACCCGGAAGAGCGGCAGCCTTGAGCAAGAGCTCGCGCATACCGTCAACCAAGACTCTTGCTAGCAGCACTCTTGCCAGTGTCCCAAAGCTAAGAGCGGAACTACAAGGTAAGGGTTTCTACTCGGATCTGAAGTCCACTGCTGACTTCATCCCCTCATAGAAGCAGCCAAAAATGTTCCTAAATACCTCTTCCGCATGTAAGTCAACCCGGTGCCTATTCGTCACTGCTTGTGCTAGTTCGCTGACTGGACCCTCAAAACAGGTGGCATAAAGGCTCCGGTCATGATTCCCGACTCAACAGTGTGGTCAAAGTCATCCCCCACGCATTCTTCCACAAGAAAGGACACAAATCAGTTTACGAAATGACCTACGACCAGTTTCTCAACAATGCTACGGCGCACGTTACAGGCCAAAGAGCCCCTCTCTCCGAGTTCTCCTCATGGTCTCAATCACCATACTTTGCTTTCAACTATGCAATGCATGCCAAAAGAATGCGACACGGAAACATCCATATTGCCATCATCGATGCTGAGGCGCTGATTGCATCTAATCCGGCTTTCAACGTCGCAGTCTTACACAAGATCTTCAAACAAGCCTTCGCACCCAACTACCATGAAGAGTATCTGGTCCATGGCATTATACAAGGTCCATTCTACAAGGCTGTGCCCTTCGACCAACTATGCAGTGCCGGTCTGCTGACGCATCTACCGAGTATCACTCAGTCCAAGTCTCCCCTTACCATGGGCGGACTAACACGACCTTTGCCACGAGGCCAGAAACCTTTCGAAATCAATGACCTCAAAGAACTGATGAAGATTGCTCACCTGTACGGTGCAAACTTTACCATACCTTTCGCGATCACTCTCTTCTGCTGCAGGAAATCGCCCAAACTCTGGTCAACTCTTACACTCCACGACCTCCAAAGATTGGTTGGCATACTAGGAGGCTGGAACAAGATCCTTGAGGTGTGGGGAAAGTCTCAAAACGTCCTCTACGATGGTACTTACCCCAAGGGATACGAGGCCAACAAACAGATGATCCGTGTGATGCGTGCCCTGACTCATTTCTGCTGGGGATTGGCAGCAAACTACGGAGCCTCTGCTCCTCTCAACAAGAACATCATGCCCCCCACAAGTCTGGTGTCTGTCGCTGATGAGGAGAAGATCACTTCTGGCATGTCCTCTGTACGTGTCAGCCCTCCCGATGGTGTGGTGGCGCATGGCACCAATCTTCCTCCTCCATCTGAACATCTACCGGACCCTGATCAGCAATCCCGCAAGAGGCCTCGAGAAGAACCCGTCTCGCAATTCCACGATACTCACATGAGCAAAGTGATCCATGCCTATCGCATCCCGCCATCGAGAATCTCAAGTCCTTGCGCACGTCGTACGGGTGACTATCATGAGAGCAACATGAGGATTGCTGACTCGGCAGTACGCTCACTATGGACTCGGTGTCGGCCATTTGCCCAAGAAAAATCTGTTTCTTGGCTTGCCACAGAATACAGCCTTGTTGCGATATGGGGCGACAACAAAATCACTGACATCCGATCGCGCGAGAAGTTTGGAGCTGTCGAGTTCTTTCGTTGGTTCAAGGAAGATGGATTTTTGTGGTTCGCACGCGTGGCCGCAGATTTCCCACTGAAGGTCAATGATCAAATGTTCAACAAGCAACATGACTACATCGTTGGACCACTTCCCCCATTCTCAATCTGGGAAATCGGAGAAGACCTGGCATTCATGCATGTCGGAAAATCAGCACTAGAGTACATGGCTGAGCCAGACCATGAACACAGCGATGGTCGTGCTATCAAGCGACAAAAGCAATAGAAGCGTTCTGATCTGATTTCGAAGCATTGCTTGCCGACACATCTTTCAGGCAGGCCCAGACGCTATACGGGACAGATTGTCTGCTCTACAACAAGATATGACTATGCAGACTTGATCGCATCCATGGATTCTAAAAAAGTTGTGGGATTGAAGACTTGAGTCCTTCCCTTTGGCACAACGGATAACACCGGTATAGAAGATTTGTGCACAATGGGATTATCTTTTTTGCTTCAGTTGAATGAAATGTACTTCTAACATTTTCGCTTTCTTCTCAAACATTTCCTTCTGTCTTCTTTCTCGGTATACCAAACACCATGGAATGAGTCAATGATGCTAGTATGGCATTTTTCACTAGACCGATTCCCGGCTCTGGTCGAGGACTGACCTCTCAAGCCACGTCTTGTGAGCTTTTGTTCCAAAGCGACTCGATGTTGTCTCTCAATGGCTGCTTGACCGTCTGAGACAAGGAACCAGAAATAGCGTTCGAGAATGTCTTTCGCTGTTTACAAGCATAGGACTCAGATGAGACTTCTGCTTCTTTGTTCTCATCCTCGAGGCTCATGGTATAAAGGTTTGGAGATCGAGATGAACAGCACTGGAAGCGAGTCTTCAATACACAGGTTTTGATACGCTTTCTTTCCTTGTTGACTTCTCCCATTGCTGCTGGATTCGGCAATCTTCATATATACCACCATAAGCGACACGATATAAGCATTTTCATGGCTCAAACTGATGGAACCAAAACTCTACAGCAGGACGAACTACTCAAATCTCGGCTTCAGGAGGCTAGCAAGACCATTCCGAGATACTTGTTCAGGATGTGGCATCAAGGCTCAGGTGGTGACCCAAAGCTCAACACAATCCACGCTGTAACACCTCACGCATTTCTCCATCGTCTGGACCGCCCTGTTGTGTACGATATGACGGCAGAACAGTTCATAGACAACACCACCAGGCATCTCTGTGGCGACCGCACAGTGGTTTCGGAGTTTTCTTCGTGGTCTGCATCACCTAGGTTTGTGCTTCGCTATGCCACCACTCAAAGATATACCGCCTACATTGCTGTTGTCGATACACTACGACTACAGGATGGCGACGCAAACGCGACCTTCCATGTACCTGCTTTGAAGCGAATCTTTGGTAATCACGAGTTGTGTCAAAGCTGGAACGATGGTCGCGGCTTTGATTATGGAAGATACGATTGGGAATACCTGGTGCATGGTGTTGTTCATGGTAAAGCCTACAAAGCTGTGTCTTTCGCGAAGCTCTGTTGGGATGGCTTGCTAGACTACTTGCCAGAGCTCAGGCAACCAATCGATGCCTGGCACGCTGAGAGATACTCATTGCCTGGTCCTTCTATGCCATTTGACGCACGAGAATTTTGACAACTAAGAACTATTGCTGAGCCCTTTGGAACTGTTTCACGCTTTCATACCGTTCTAACTATTGCCCTTTTCTGTTGTAAGAAGCGACCCTACGGATACCTCAAGGCGAAGGAGCAGCACGACGTCAGCTTCATCTTAGGTGACCGAGACAATGTTCCTCACGATTGGTATGACACACGCTCACGGTGTTTCAAACCAAAGGTTTATAACATTGCCTACGAGGAGAATCAGCAAATGATTGACATGATGCAGAGCATACATACTTACTGCTGGGGATCCACATTCAATACCATAACCCTTTTGAAGACAGGGCCATACGATGCGAAATTTCAACATCCACATATATCCTCCGAGGTCTCAAATTTGATTGGTCCTGATGAACACGTCTACTCTGTTCCGCAGTCAATGTTACTGAGTCCCTTGGGTGACTTCAGTCACTTGTGGAGGTTTCCTGGTGTGGCCGAGCACAGAGAATTCCATACAAAGGCAGTAAAGAACTGTCCAAGAGACCGATTTGTTTTTGTCAAAGGCCCAGATGTACGGGAAGTCAAATCCGATGAGAAGCTTACAGTGTGAGTGGTATCTGGAATATGTCACATCTATAGCGGGCACTGACATGTCTAGGCCATCGTTATCACGCGGTTCCAAGGAGATCACGTACCAAACAATCACCAAGGATGGCGAGATTTACTGGTTTGCACGTATTGATCCGAATACTAACATATACGTCAATGGGCAGAGTTACTTCTGTTCTAAAACGATAACGATTGGTCCTATGCCTGCTTTCTCGGTCTAGAGGTTCGAAAATATGATGGGTTGTATGTATATCGGTACTGAAGGTCTCGACTACGGAGGCTCTTTGGAAGATGGTGTAATGTTCGGTGGGGTCTGGTTTTCGTTTGACGCTTTTTGCAGGGGTTAATACACTGGGGGCTATCTGTAAAGCATTCATGTGATGTATCAGTGTTGAATAAGTGCAGAATCGCCATTGTGGTAAGATGTCTGCTCCATACATAAAATTCACATACATACAACCTTCATGATTCCTCCTTCTACTTTACACTCTACGTCTACCAGGGGGCATTTTTGATACTCGTCACCCAGACGTCTCTAGCAGAGTGAAATCCATTGACAGTCTGCGTGACCGTCTTTGTAACTGCCTCGGTGACCGTCACTGCGCTTTCGCGAATCACAGCAGTAAGAGTTTGTGTAACAGTCTCTTTTGTATGCGACATTTCATACTTCAACTCCTTCAGGGCTCTCGAGTTCTCGTTGAATGCCGCCGAGTCGCGCCTCAAGAAGACTGCAGAATATACCATGGTAATGAGCAGCGCAGCGAAGGTACTGCAGAAGACCAACCCGAACACAGTGGCACAAGTATCTTCTTTATTGGAACTCTTGGTAGGGGTCGTTTTGGTTTTGTTGGGTGTTTCGGTGGACTGGCCGATGTTGATGGTTGTCGGTTGATCGGTGAGCTCTAGGCGATCAGGGCGTTGGAGAGGTCTTGAAGGAGGTAGATTCCTTGAGGGTTGTAGAGGTGACGTGTCGTCATGCTCATCCCATGAGTTACATCTCGGGGTGTATGCTGGTGCAGTAGTAGCTTCGTTTGACGGTGGTATACCAGCATGCGTAGGGTACGCAGGAGGTTGTTCGGTCTCAGTCATCTCAACCATCAGTGTGAAAGAACCCTAGGAGAAACTGGAGAGATCTGAGGTTCTGGCGGTCTACTCGTTCTAATACCCGCTTGATAGCATGATCCGGTGTTTAGGTCATGTTGGAAACGTGACCAATGGAATTAAATCATTCGACAAGTTCGTCCAAAGCTTCGAGAAAGCTCAAGGATGTCCGAGCTCTTGCTTTCTTTGCTCGAATGATCGAAAACAAGAAGCTGCTGGGCCGAAGGCTGCTTCCTAGTCTGACGTTAGCTTTATGTCGCTGTTGCTTGATTGGAGGACAAGACCTCGAGCTGGAGGAGATTTGACTCGCTTAGCAACAACAGCAACAAAAACATCACTTGACAGGGTCGTGACTTCTTCACCCCCATGCTCAATTCATTCTCACACCTTCACGCAAAACCATTCACAGCGACGGACAAACATCCAACATGACACTCAAGACGGAATGCCTAACTGATGAAGAGATGTCAATACTGGAGATGCTTGGAAAGCTCGGGAAGCTCAACACGACCGCCTCGAATCCCGAAGACAGCACACCATCTGATACAAGCCACATCACCAAATCCGGACAGAACAACTTTTTCGACATCCGCCGCTTGTGGTCCAAGTTGACACAGCCAAGTCTCAGCACGGTTGACTTGCTCCTCTCGATGTTCGTTGTGATGTTACTCACCTTGTTTACGCAAGATGTTTGCAACAGGTGTAAGAAACAAGGGCAAGCGGAATCTTTGTCGAGCACATCGTGTCCAGTACCTAGCTTGATAGAGGCCCCTGGACAAGGCACTGCGTGGGCTATTCCTCAACCAGGCATGTACGCCATGGTGAACCACCGTCTCACCAAGATAGGCGACATAACCTACGGCCAACAGTGATGGGGGAAAATCAGAGGAGAGCCAGTTTCGCGTATCTTCCGAGTTGCTTGGCGAGTCTTGTATATTTGCTCAAAAAGTTGGAACAGAAAGTCAAATTCAACCTCGGTTTTTGTGATGTGCTGCTTGTCCTAGAAACCATAAAGATATGGTCATCACTCGACGGGTCTGTAGACTTGTGAAATCTCATCCACCATTGTTTTTTGCACCCTCTTCATCAATCTAACCAACGGCGACCCAACATGACTGTCATGAGACGAGTAAAAGCCGATGGACAGGCGTCGGTACCAAAACCCGATACGACAGTCTCAGGCCCGAAGGATAGCTCACGACCTGGTTCAAGCGTCGGCTCTCAGCCCAAAGTAAAGAACTCATCCAAGAAACATCTCAGAAAGCAGAAACTATTCAAGAAAAAAAGCAGCAAATCTTCCTGGTGGACGCAGCAAGACTCCTACGAGCTTCGCGAGCTCGTTTTGACCTCGCTGATTCTGTTATCACTCGCCGGCTTCTTTGCTTCTGACGTCCCTGGAAGATTCTACAGCGCTATGTGCAACCAGGAGCAATCAGATCCTGCAAGAGCATACCCTGGCCCTATATCATTGACGATTGATCAACCAGGCACCTACACCTGGTCTGCGGCGATTGAACAACCGGGCACCTACATTTGGTCTGATGGCGTACTCACCATGTACTCTACGCAGTTTGCGACGAGGATTGTGGACTGTTGCCGAACAATGAGACCGTCTTGATATCGCCCTGTAGGCGCGAGGTAGTGGAGAAAACTCCCGAGCAAGAGCAAGCGATGGGCAGGATACGGGTAATCTTGTCACGGTGCTCATGGTAGTACTTCTGAGGGCACGAGCTGGGGGTAGTCTTCCCTTAATCGCTGCGGAATCTGTACCGAAATTGGCGATGTGATAGGACAGCAAAGTTGGTAGAGATATCTAAACGAGGAAGCCAGATATTTGAGCGAGTATTGTCGCTGTCGCCAAGCGAGTCCTTTATATTTGCTCAAACAGCCGCAATGAAGAAATTGTTGATTCCAACTTCGCTGCTTTGCCATTTGTTGCTTTGACTCACAGTACAAGACTCACTAGATCCGCGCAATACAAATTACGAATCTCTTGCTGTGCTATTCTTCTGTTCCAACACCACATCGCGACTTTCTTCATGGCGTGGACTCAGGACGAACTCCACTCTCTTGAACAGCTCCTCAAATCCAAGTTGAGAGGCAAAAGCACCGGTCCGATCGAAATGGACCAAGCGCAAAAGGGGCGACACTCCACGAAGCAGGAAGAGCTCGAACAAGGACGGGTTCCTGTTCTGGAGCCCAGTCTGTACAACGCTCTTCGCGAACCCGAAAGACAGGCCGAACCCCAAACTTGCAAGTGGGGTGCCACTCTCTTGATCTACATCTTCGCATTCTGCCTGATGTACTTTTCGCCCAGGAAAGTGTCAGCAGCAGCACCTATTGCAGAAAAGCCTCCAGCAACGATCACAGCATACCGTATCGAGGTCAATCAGCCAGGCAACTACACTATGTCTGTGCCCAGCATATGGTCTGTAGCTTCGACTCCCGTGGCTTCCACGTCCATGGCGACAAAGACAATCACAGTAACTGTGACAGAGGAAATCACCAAGACCGTCACAGCTACTGCGACAGAGAGACCCACGGCAGTCGCGACAGAGTCGTGCGAACCCCAGTGGCATGACCACCCCTACTATACATCCCTATTCGGGTATCTTTATGATATCTAGGAGATGGAGGCGCGCAAGACGCGACCGACCGCTTAATGAACGAATCACCATGGCTAGACAGAGTGTTGAAGATACTTTTCCGGTTTGGTGCAAAGTGTGGTATGGTTGAGAGTGGATGGGAGTTCGACGCCAAGGATCAAGTTTAGGATAGTCCAGATGACAGATGAGTCTGAAAAGTCGACTTTCAACTTGCAAGTTCCAAGCTTGCTTTGGGTTTCTTGGTACCCTGGAATGATGTTTGTGAAAGACTTAGTGAAGTAAGATATGTGGGGTTGGTATGGCATGATCAGGCCAGGTCTACAACCTTGATCAATCGTCGAAAGCCAAATGGCGGTTGCGGTAGCTTGAGTATGTGCCTTTTGAATGCTTCAGCTCGGGTCCTTGACCCTTACTTTGTTTTATACCAACTCTGACAGAATCGCATTCGATCGATTTGTTCAAGAAATTCGCGAAAAAGCACAGCAATGACAAACAACACCGACGGTTGCCATTATATCATGGTTCTGCTGAGCCTCATGACCATGGGTCTCTGTATCTTCTTTGCCATATTCACATTGGTTCTCACCAACGACAACAACCACATGTTGAGGGACGCGACAATTGCGGAACCTGATACGAACTACAGAACCTTCCGAGTTGCATCCTGTGATGCTGGCACCTGTGAGAAAGAGAAAACTTTCTGGAAGACAGTTGTTATGCCAGCTTCGACCGTCACCGAAACAGCAACAGTTTATGTGCCGGGTCACGATGGTCCTACGCGTGCAGCGACAGCCGAGATGGAGGACGTTCGAGCAACGACGCTTGTGCCGCAGGTTCTGCCAACAGGAGATGTCTACGAGCCTGAGAAGAAGTTTTCAATCAGAGGAATGAGGGATGGACATATTGTTGATGTCAACAAGCCAGAGGTGCAGATGTGAAGAATGACTGCTGGGCTCCAAGGGAGTGTATATGGGATCAGGGACTTTCAAGCAGGATAGAGCTTTGCTTTTACTTCTTCGATCCAAGTCTCAAAGACCATGTCTCCAGCAGAAACGGCTCGCAAAGGAGTAGTCCGACTGTTTTTCTTTGCAGCATCAGGATTGTTGTGGCGTAGATCGGGTTGAGCAGGAATCCAAGGCTGAGGGTGGCCGATGGGAGGGCTTGTGTTGTCACGCAATTCTATAGCGACGGTGAAAGTACAGTTCTCTGGCAGAGGTTTCAGTGTAGAGCCGCAGGATGATAGTCTGGTCATTGTTGCACGCATCTGCTCTTCTAGATCGACCCTGGGTAGGACGGCAATGGTTTCTCCATCGTCGGTAGTACGCGACATGGGAGTAAAGTGGTATTCCTTGGGGACGAAGGGGAAGCGGCTGAGATCAAAGACGAAGCGTTCGAGGGGCATGTCTTGTTGCGAATAAATGACAACAGCTACACGATCAACGGTGCCTTTGAGCAGTTCAGTCTGGACTGCGGCGACGGCATCGGTAATCCATTGGCAGACTTTGGGGTGACGAGACTGGCGGACGCTGTAATTGTACTTTTTTGCCGACAGGAAGGACTCGCGAGGGTAGATGTGGCGCTCGTAGAGGATGGTGTGGATGGCGACAATCAGAAAGTCACTAAAGACGCCGACGAAGGTCTGGAAAGTGACGACTACATCCGTGTCGTCCATGTTGATGTGACGGTCGAGAAGGTGATGATTGTGGTAAAGTGGCACGCGTTGGTGGACGCGTCTTGGCGATGGGCGCGTGTTTGGGCAATCTTTGACGAGTCACGGCCAGCAAATCATCAATCGACAGCTGCCCAACCTTGATTGCTGCTGGTTATATCGACTGACAACACTGAAGCAGCTCATTACTCTGGGACTGATGATCTTGTGCATGAACCTACCTTAACCAACCTTTAGCGCCCCTCGCTGCGTGCCCCTCGGTTCTCCCTTGCTACCCCGCGATACGCTAAAGCAAACCGCCTAACTCGTCTCTACCACACCATGGAGCAGCAAATAGTCCAGCTCCTGCACGACACCCAGTCACCCAACGATGCTCCTCGTCGCAATGCCGAGCTGCAGCTCCGCCAGCTCTACACGAACCCATCCTTCGCTCCCACCTTGATCGCCGTTGCTACACACCAGTCCATCGACCTACCCACCCGCCAAGCTGCCCTGCTGTTCCTCAAGCAGTTTGTCCAGCAAGTATGGTCTCCTCAGTTCGAAGAGTTCAAGGGCGAGATGCTCGTCTCTGTCGAAGATCGTGCAAAGCTTCGACAAGCTCTACTTGATCTGGCCACCGATGCACACCAGGAGAGAAAGATCAAGAGCGCTGCTTCCATCGTTGTTAGCAAGATTGCTACTGCCGACTTCCCCGACGAGTACCCAAACCTCCTTCCCACCTTACTACACATTATCAACAACGGCCAGGATGGTCAACTACATGGCGCCCTGAAGGTCCTGCAAGACTTGGTTGACGACTGCTTCAACGATGATCAATTCTTCAATGTCGCCCATCAGATCGTCTCGTCTGTCTTTGCTGTGGCCACCAGCTCACGGCCCACCATCCTTCGCGCATTGGCTGTTTCCGTCTTCCGATCATGCTTTGATATGTTAGAGATGGTTCTGGAGGACCACAAGACCGCTGTCAAGTCTTTTGCCGAAGAGACCCTCAACAACTGGTACCCTTTCTTCCTCGCAACTTTGAACTTGCCCATACCAGCGACCCCTGTCGAGCAAGAAGAATCTCAGAATCCTGTCGCTGAGGAATATCGTGGCATCGTCGCCCTCAAGTTGCAGGTCGTCAAGGTCTTGATGCGTGTTCGTTCCATCTTCCCCTCGGTTCTGGCCCCTCAGGCTCCTGCTCTCTTCGCTGCAACATGGCAAGAGCTCAACAACCTACGCCAACCATACCACGAGTCTTTCATTCTCCATGATCGCCAAGGCAGACTGGAAGATGCTGATGGTCTGCCATTTACTCTGGACTTCCTCGTGCTTGAGGAACTGGACTTTATGCAGGCATGTCTTCGTGCAGCTCCTGTCCGAAAACAACTCGAAGAGCAATTGCAATCTCAGTCAATGCCAGACACATGGATCACCGAGGTCATGAAGCTCGCTGTCACATATGCCCACATTACTACAGAAGAGGAAGGCTTGTGGGACATTGACCTCAACATCTTTCTTGCTGAGGAATCGAACGTCACTGCAAACTACACTCCTCGTACTGCCTGTGCTGACTTGGCCATCAAACTTGGCGAGTGGCAGAGTGCTGGTGCGATTGAGGGTCTGCTGCACTACACCCGCGAGCTCTACTCGACCGACTCAAGCTGGAAGGCAAAGGAGTCTGCTCTTTTCATCCTCAACCAACTCTTGACTGACTTCTCTGATGCTGAACGACCGATAGCCCCAGAGGTCGCTAGTGCCTACATCGACTTCATCAGATATGCGATGCAGCAGGAACACGTCTTCCTCCGAGCTAGAGGCCACTTGACCGCTAGTAGTCTGGTCCGCACCGCTGATTCTGCTCTCGGAGCCGTTGCGTCCTCGCTTATGGAACAATCGCTGCACGCAATTACCAACGATCCTTCTGACGTAGTCAAAGTGTCTTGTATTCGTTCCATGCAAGCATACCTCATTGGCGTTGCTTCTGCCAACAACGTCTCTATGCAGCCTGCAATCATCAATGCTATCCATACCTTCGTCACTGAGCTCGACTTCAGCGATATGGACGAGTCTGAGGATGTCATGATCGCCATCGTCGAGACATTGCGTGATGCCATTATGATTGATACCCGTATCTGTTTGACCGGCTCCGGCCTGGATGTCCTCTTCACCATTGCCAGTTGGTGCGCTGTCAATTACCAAATCTACATTCTCATTGCCGAGACTTTTGAGGATATCTCGGAAACTCTATCAGGTGCTGGTCCTGAGGTCTACACACAACTCTGTGCTAAGGTCTTGCCTTCGCTTTCAGGAGCATTTGATGTTGCTAACCTCACTGATGAGAACTCCCTGACTAACCTCGCAGCCGACATGCTTTCCGATCTCGCAAAGAATGGCCCCTCACCGCTGCCTCAAGGGTTCATCGTCACCATCATGCCCAAACTCACACGTCTTCTCCTCGAATCTCCTGACGAAGAGTTGCTTAAGTCAGCAACTTCTGGCACTCGGTATATGCTGGAGAAAGACCCCGAACAAATGTTCAATTGGGCAAACCACGATGGCAAGAGTGGTCTCGAAGTCATTCTAGTCATCGTCGACCGTCTTCTCGGTCCTTCGGTCGACGACAATGCTGCCGGTGAAGTCGGTGGTCTTGCTGCTGCCTTGGTCGAGAAGGCTGGATCCGAGAGACTTGGTCCATATTTGGCACAGTTGCTGAGTGCGGTTGCCCACAGACTCAGCACTGCTACACAGACACAAGTCATTCAAAGTTTGATCCTTGTGTTTGCAAGACTGTCTTTGCTCTCAGCCAGAGAGGTTATCGACTTCCTTGCTCAACTCGCTATTGGCGAAGAGAGCGGTTTGCAAGTCGTCCTGACAAAGTGGCTCGAGAACTCCATCAACTTTGCCGGCTATGATGAAATCAGACAGAAGTAAGTTTTTCAGTATCCGTGCGCAAGAACAACGACTAACCATTGCTCAGCATTATCGCCCTCTCCCGTCTTTACGACCTTCACGACCCCCGCCTCGACACCGTTCAGGTCAAGGGCGACATGATCATGCCAACGTCCACGCGCATCATGACTAGGAGCCGTGCCCGCGCCAACCCCGACCAATACACAATCATTCCCGCCCCTCTCAAAATCGTCAAGATCCTCGTTGACGAACTCCTAGCCAACAACGTTTCTCGTAGTGTCGAAACCCTGGCACCAGCCTCTGAACTCGAAAAGGCAGAATCCGTCGGTAGTGGCGACTCGGATTGGGAAGACGACGATGGGTTCTTGGATCTGGGTACTGGCATGACCAAGGAGGCTTTGATGGGTATGGTTGCGGATGATATGCCCAGTAGAAGCAGAGATGATGAGACTCAAGGCTATTTGCTTCAATGGTTCGCTACCAAGGCACAGGAAGATGGATTCGGACAGGTGTTTGGACAATTGACTGCCAACGAGCAAGAGAAGCTAAGGTCCATGGCGTGATCGGGCAAGATGAACCAGGAAATGTTGATCTAAGCAGAGGTACATATCCAGGACGGACAAATCATGATATTTTGCATCGTTCATCACAAATGACGCTTCTTTTTCGTCTGGTGCATGTTTCCATACGTCCAGATCTGCTCTTGCACTTCTCGCGGCATATGTGCACTTGTCCAAGGGATAAGGAAGCAAAAAGTCAAAGTGTATGAGACGGCTGGCATAGCTGGGAAGCAGGAACTCGCCTCTTTTGAGAGTCCTCCCATAGTGTGGCAGCAAGCTACATGAAGAGCAAAGGTAGGCTTGCAGAGTACAATTTGAACGGGCCTCTCGATACCGGATCTTCGTTCTCCAGACGTCTACTCTTCATAGAGTTGGTCTCCTTGAGAACTTGTGTTGAGATTCATGACAGTTGAGATTGGAAAGTGCGCTGCACAAAGCGGAAAGCAGAAACAAGTGTGGTGTGGTCTTGTCCGAAGGTTCAAATGTTGAGCAATTCATGTTGCTCCAAGGTACCTGATCTATTATCTAATCCCGTTCTATTCCGTATATCCAACCCAAGTCTATGCCGTATATTCAACCCAGTCTATCCCATATATGCAACCCAGCCCGTTCCTTATATCAACCCAGCCTACTCTAGAAAACCCAAAAAATCTATGTTCATCATTGGAAGCTGTTCCTGCAGCTTCCCCTTCCCAATCATACCAAGACCCAACTCCATTCCTTGACCCAGAAAAGCAGCGCTCCACCCATTTATCAAACACCAGATCCCATTTGCAGAACCAGACCCTAGCAAAAAGAGAAAGAAAAAAACATCCAATATTCCTCATTACAGAGGCTTAGCAGCAAAGCCCAACTGCGGAGTCGAAGACATCTGCGAGAAAACCACAAACTGGCTCTTGATAAAGATATCTCCCAGAATGCAGAAACCGATACCGGTATCGTTTTGCATACCTCCATAACACCAGTTGTTGCCAAGGTTTGCAAAATTGATGTAGGAGCCAGGAACAGCAAACTTGTTGCCACCGATCACTGCATTGAAAGCAGGCATTGCAGCGTTGCAAGGGAAGATCCAGGCGCCTTCGTAACTGCTGTAGGTGGCGCCGTTGACTTGGGCGTAGTAGGCACTGACCACGTCAGAAGGAAGCAGCATCAGTGTTGTTCCAGTGTCAGCCACGCAGCTGTAGGTTTTGGAGACTTTGGCGCTGGTGCCGATGGCGTAGCCGCCTGCGTTGAATTGCCAGAAACCGTTGTTGCTGTTGAGGTTTACGTAGGTGATACTGCCTGTGTACTTTGTGCTGTCGATGTAGCCGAAGCCGTAGCTGCCTGGTGCGCCCTTCTTGAGGTCTGCGGTAAACACTTGTTTGGCGAGGTGAGGTCTGACGGTGTCGAAGAAGGTGGTTTGCTTGTTTGGGGACACGGTGTTGAGGGAACTCATGGCTAGGCCCAGAATGCCATCGCTGTCGGTGTGGGAGGTTAAGCCTGATGATACTGATGTTGCTGCTTCGACGGCTTGGGAGGTTGCGGTCACGCTTCCGACGACGACCTTGTCGGCATAGACTTTGCCGCTTGCTCCTGAGCCGTCTCCGTATACGATGTTCCAAGATTGGCCAGACATGATATTTGCGCTGTTGGCGGTGTAATAGTCATGACCAGATCGCTGAGCGGATGGTTGCAAGTTCGAGTAGACCCAGAGATCTGAGCTGCCGGTATCAAAGTCGAGGTTCAAGGTCTTGCCTCCCACAGTGACAGGGCAGAGGTACATTGTATCGCTGGGTTCTGGTTTGTTTGCAACTGATCCGGATGCCGTCGCTGAAGCTGCTGCTTTCCTGACAATGGTTGGTGCTGATGCTCCTGCTTTTGCATACTTTGCGTATACGTTCAAAAGCTTTTGAGCAGGAGGTTTGGCAGTTGCGTTGGTGTTGAGGATTTGACTGAGTTCGAAGGTAGCCTTTCCTTTGATGTCGGCAATGTTCGTCAATGGTTGAGCCAGGGACAAGCTGTATAGTGCCGTTGTGGCAGTAAAGATCTGAGAAAAGTGCATCTTTGATATGATTGTCGTAGTATACACTGACTCGAAGTAGATTGATATTCTGACATCCTAAACATGGCATTCATCTCGACTTAAATACCTGCCGCACAATTGAATATAGACAAATAAAAATTCTTGACATTGATAGAGACCAAAAAGGCGTTGTGCCCTGGTCCGTCATGGCCGTTGAGAATGTTTTGGATACCACGCGCTCCCATTACTTACCGAAACATCAAGTCTCAGATCGACCAAGCAGCTGGAAGTCGGCTCGGCTGTGTATCCGTGTCTTGCCTTGTCAAATCGTTCTCTCGCTCACCTCGCTATAGCGTCATAAGCGTTCCAGGGCATGCGTTCGTGAGAGTTTTCTACCGACCCGGATGTTTCACCTACTCTGAAGATGTCGGGTTTGTTTTGTGCCGTGCATTATTTGGAACTTGAAACTCGGAACTGAGTTTTGGCGTTTTCGCTGTTAGGGATGCCATTTTGTCATTCCTTTGTGCAAAATGTCATAACGGGTCGCAGTATAACATGTATTGAGCCTTGGAGCCAGTCCTGGCGAGGGCCCGTTGTGCGCGACGCGGTCCGACTCCAACGACGGCTTGCCGTGTGCAGGAAAATTCTTCGATGTCGTCTTTAACACTCTTGACATTCCCAAATCCGGGCTAATGGCAAGTATAGAGTAGATTGTAGAGTAGGACTCGGATGACAAAAATGGCAGTTGCTCTTTCACCTGCAGAAGATCGGGTCAATGGCACCACTGTCTTGGCGGCTCGACGGAGGTGACGACTTGTGTCTAAGTCTTTGGGATTGCACGACACTTTGAGTTTTGTACGATTTGAGTGACAGAGAAACAATATCCCACCTGATGATGTTCATCTCCAGAGATGAATGAAGTTGTACTATACGCTTTTACGAAGAGTTGAAGTGCTGCTCATGTGAGCGTGTTGAAGGTTAACTAGCGCTTACATAAGAAGGCACTTGGTCAAAGCTTCCTCTGTTTGCATGCGCCTCTTAAACCTTCAGAATCCTACTCCTTCAGCCAGCCAGAGAAGTTTCCGAATGTTGCTGCATATAGAGGTTTTAGGCGCCATGTCTCTTCTGCCACGTATGTTGTGGACATATATCCTCGTTTCGATTGGCCGAGCTGGATATTAGAGTCGGAGCTGTGGCTTCAGATCGGTCTTCGAACAACATGCACCAGAAGGATTGTGATCAACATGCACACCATTGCGTGCGCCGTGTCGGATATTCGATCTTGACAGCGACACGAGATGAACACGCTTTAGTATTGCTTACGGTAATGACTCAAGAGATCTGAAGAAGCTAAAAGATCTCACCACATTCTTGTCGAACGCGACGCCGCCAAAGAGGGGTCGAGGCTTGGACATGCATCCCTAGATTGCATCGCCTGCACGCCGGCGGCGCCTGACGAAGAGGCACGAAGGGACAAAAGGCTCAGGAGACAGCAGTCGATGCGCCAACGCTGCTGCCCTTGTAGCCAAGCATTGGCTACACTGAGCTCTCTCACGACCGTCATGTATAAAGTCGCCGTGCTCTCTGCTCGACGCACAGTTGAGATCAACCAACCATCAAGATGACAGCCACCACTGATTCCAAGGGCCACGCTGAGGGCTTGTATGGCATCGACAATGCTTCCACTTCTCTTCCAGCCCTTGCCGCCTGCGCTCGAGGCTTCCTATCAGAAACCTACGACTTCGTCATCATCGGCGGGGGTACGGCTGGTCTTGCTGTAGCTGCCCGCTTGACAGAAGACCCCGAAATCGTGGTTGGAGTACTCGAAGTTGGCAAGTCAAGACTGGATGACCCTCTTGTGGACAATCCTGCTGCTTTCGTACAAATGTTGGGTAATCCTGAATATGATCATTGTTTCAAGACCGTACCGCAGGTGGGATCCCTCGCGAGTGTGATTTGTGCCTTTGTTGACATGGGTTCCAGCAACGTGGTATCGAACATCACTTGAGCAGAGGAAAAGCTCTTGGAGGCTCGAGTGCCATCAACTATATGATGTGGGCGATCTTGCATCGTACCCTGGTTTGCATGATGAGCATTTACTGATAGTCCCAGGTACGTCCGAGGATCTGATGCAGACTACGATGACTGGGCAACTCTTGTGGGAGATTCTGGTTGGTCTTCGAAGGCTCTTAAGCCATATATGCGCAAGCATGAAACACTCGAACCCATCGATGAATCGATCCTGGACCAGACCGACTATCCTCATGTCGGCGAGCATCACGGCACAAGCGGTCCAGTCCACACTTCTTTCAATGATAGCTCCCTTCCAATCAGTGATACTGTGATCAAAGCCTGGGACGAAGTCGCGGGTCTATCTAAAAAGCCGACAGATCCCTGGAGTGGTGATCATATTGGCTTTTTCAACACACTGGGTGCTGTAGCACGATCTGGGCCTCACAAAGGCAAGAGAAGTTATGCTGCTCGTGGTTACTTCCAAGCTAATGCTTGCCGACCCAACTTGAAGGTACTCTGTGAAGCGCAGGTAAACAAGATCGTTTTAGAAAATGGCGTCGCGAAAGGAGTAGAGTTTGTTTGGGACGGCATGCATGAGACAGTCTATGTCAAGAAAGAAGTGATCCTTTGTGGAGGCACCATCAATTCGCCACAGATTCTGGAACTCTCTGGTATTGGTGACCCTGCAATCCTCAAACAGGCTGGCGTTGAGTGCAAGGTTGAGCTTCCTGACGTCGGCAGAAATCTCCAGGATCATGCTGTTGCTGTCCTTGGCCTCGAGCTCAAGCCTGGTAACATAACCTCCGACATCTTGGGCGACCCAGACACGATGGAAGCAGCCACGCGCGCTTACGTCGAGCACCAACGAGGACCGCTGACCTCCATAAGTGGCACACAAGGGTTCCTTCCCTATAAGGCTGTTGTCTCCTCCGACGAACTTGAGAAGACCGTCAAGAGTATTCGTGAGGTTCAGAATTCATCCGACACCACACCTTTCTACAAGCAGCAACTGGACCAAGTAATTGCGCACCTCAAAAGCGACAAGTCCGCAAACTTGCAGTATATAATGATACCCGCTGGAGCAGATTATACTGCAGAGGGACTCCGAACGCAGAAAGTGTGGCCTCCACCTGACAACACTCGGAACCACCGCATGACTCTAGGTCCGGCTTTGCAGTATCCTGTTTCTCGAGGCTCATGCCACATCAAGAGTTCTGGTAAGTCGTGCAGACCAGCAGACAATTGTGCTAAACGAGATCTCCATCGCTAACATTTCGTACGACAGACCCATCAGTTCACCCAGTCATTGATCCTGCATACCTGAAACATCCCGCCGATGTTGCAGTCCTGGCAGCCGGCCTCCACTTCATGCACAGAGCAACCAAGACCAAGCACCTAGCTCCGATAATCCAGACACGTGCCTATCCACCCGCATACAGGGACCTTGACGATGCTGCCGACCGCGAAGAAGCCGTCAAAGATTGGGTTATGGGCGAATATCACCTCATCGGCACTTGCGCAATGGGAGAGGTTGTTGATAGCAGGCTGAGGGTCAAGGGTGTTCAGGGGCTGAGGGTAGTGGACGCGAGTGTTTTCCCGAACCACGTCAGTGGTAACATTTGCAGCAGTGTATACACTGTGGCGGAGAAGGCTGCTGATCTCATCAAAGAAGACTGGAGGATTACGTCCGATGCGCCAGAGGTCGGCAAGTGGAAACTGTGAACATTCTGTTGGATGTTGGATTTTGAATTGGCTTTTCCAGATAAGTGTTTCAATGACAAAAAGACTTTAATGGATGCACAAGTCGCTCGCAACATAACAAGTCAACTACAATAAAACTGACCTCAACTCAAAAATAATTCTCAAGACCCACGATTTAGCAAAACAAATCCCCGCTACCAAGGCTCAGTCGTACAGAGCCTATTAGCGGGGAGAAAGCCACCAGATACACTGGTTTCGTTTCGAGTGAAAAGAGCCACAAGGGCTCCTACATTCCGACTCCGAGAGTCGAACCGGAGACCGTCCAGCGGAGGTCGCCAGCAACAAATTGCTGGCGCAAGCCCGCTGGGCCAACCACCGCTTGGCGGTAAGGCGATGGCTGGTGAAAGAGAGGTGGTGATGCTGGTATATAAGGTGTGGCAGTGAGTGTCGGTCCAATCGATCTTCATGCTTTTTCGCAGGACTACAGTGGCATCTCGTAATTTCTATGTTCCTTGCATCAGATGTGTCTTGCCTATCTTCAATTTCGTGCTGGTCCCATCGTCACATGGTCGAGGTCTTGCAATGAGAAATTGCAGCCGGGAGGAACTTGATGAACAATTAGGAAGCTCTTGCCATTGTCAGACTCGCATGCTTCGCACCTAGATACACAATACATGCAGGAACGACCCAACCCCGGCAAGTAATTGAAATATTGACAGTCTGATTTGTTGTAGCAAGGCGAAACTTGGTTACGGAAATCTTCATAGCCTTCTCCATCATCCCATGTTTACCATGTCAAAGCCTCCTTCTTCTCGCCACAGCTGATCCCCTCACAAATCAAGATGTCCTCCTTACTCACCTCATCATCCACTTCTCGCTTCGCCGGCCAAATCTGTCTTCCCTCTCGTTGTTCCCTCCTGTAATGGGCTGTAACAATCTCTCTTACAGTCTGTTGGAAAAACAACGGTGCTTTTTCGTACTTTGGATGCAACTGTCCATTTACAAAAACTCCAATGTTGAGATTCTTCTGTGCTTGGTCGCAAAGAACTTTGTCTTCTGCCATTACACGAGCATACATAGAACTTATGAGCTTGAAATCTTCTTCGGAAGAGTGCTTGTTGCGGTAGATTTCGTAGTTCATTGTTGATTTCAGGGGGCCGTTGGGGAGGAACTTTTGGACCATTATGAAATGGGGACTTTTGTGGATGTCAGCGATTCCGATCTGTAGTCGATGTTGGTTGAAGAACTTACGAAGCTGTCATGGAAGTATTTGGAAAGTAGTATGTGCTGTGCACACCCAAGCCCTTGGACGCTTGCTCCGGGGTAGAGATACAGTGATGCTGTATGTGGCCGTCTTTGAGATCAGAATCGAAAGTCTCGAGATTGATAAAATCAGGGATATCGGGGTGAGTGGTGGGACAATGGTAACACTCATTGAAGTTGTCGGCTAGAATCTTCCAATTGAAATCTCCTTCCAGCTCATAAGTATGGTCGAGTTCGTAGTTGTCAAAGTTGATATCTTTGTATCTTTCTTGCTTGTCGACGTCGGCAAAGTGTTCTTCCCAAGGCACTTCTGGCACTTCTTTTGCGTCCATGTTGATCCAGATGAAGCCATTGATATCGACTTTGACGTGGATGCGGAAAAGACTGTTTTGTTCTTTCTGGTAGCCTTCGAGATCTTGGTACCCTGGTGCTTTAGCAAGCTTGCCGTTCAGACCGTACGACCAGCCATGATATCTGCAGGCGAAGATCTTGGCATTGCCTTCCCTCTTCTCAACGACAGGATAAGCACGATGTCTGCACACATTGTGGAAAGCATTGACTGCTCCAGCACGATCGCGGTTGATGATGATATCGTACCCAGCAATGTTGAAGCGAAGGAAGTCTCCAGCATTCTTTATGCGTGAGGCATGGGTCATGAACAGCCATCTACGAGTAAAGATAGCCCTTCGCTCAAATTCGTACATCTCTGGTGAAGTGTACCATGCAGCCGGCAAGGCTCGGACTGGAGACTGCTTTGCTGGTAAGGCGTCTTCGACTTTCGCAGATGACGCCTTGTCTCCTCCGAAGCCAAAATAGTTGAGATAAGAAGTCATGATTGACGGCTGGCGTACAAGTGCTGATACACAAAATTGAGTGAAGATGGAGCGATGGATAGTTTTGCAGTAGGAAGTGGTATATCGGTCGAATCTCTTGTCAGAAAGAGACCTTAAGTATAGTCCGCATCGCTCAAATCGGTATTGCTTATCTTCAACGACTCGTTGTTCATGCAACCTCTCCACCAAACATCTCTTCAACTACAGGATGTGAATGTGGGTGCAACGAGGGATATCACTTCTTGTATAGGAAAAGACAAACGAAGCATTCGCAATATTGTATCACAAGATGAAGTATCAAAAGGAAGGAATGACGGGAACCACACGAAGTGATTGGTACAGGCGGCTACGCTAACTTTCTCACATCTTATCACCATGTATCGGCAGGAACCCTAAAGGCGGGGTATGGTTCGATAACGATGACTTTGGGTGATGCCTGACAGCAATGCACCTGCACTAGCTCGAGCTCTCTGCAGCTGCCGTTGCAGAACTCAGACGTACTGTACCGAATGTTAACTCGAATCAGATAACGTCCGCGGCAATCACAACCATTCGATAACACAGAGGGGAAGACAAACATCTCAAGACTTTTATGGGAGAGCGATGTCACTGGGCTCCAGTTAAGAAGATTGCATTAAGTCGTGATATGAATACAGCATTTCAAGATCAAGTCCTGTTCAGAACTCTCGATCGCAGCTCGCGCAATATTGCAAAAGCAGTGTCCTGGGTTCGGGCAGCAGCATCTTTGTTCTCCTCTGCTCGTCTCAGAATGTACAGGAGACAATCGCGAAGAGACCCCCAGGCAGTATACTTATATACACCAAGACGAGGATACACGTTCGTGCTGTCGACCTCTGTCATTCGTTTGTTTGACTCCTGCTCCTTCGCCTGTTCAATTTTGTTGACTAGCTCCATGGACACCTCGTCAGCCATTCCCATCAGCTGCGCAAACGCCACACCGCAAACCTGAGGCCGAAGTCTGTAGTCTTCTTTCGAGGTCATGTAAATGCTGGTGTATAGATCGAGGGCTTGTCGGACGCTTTTTGCGTTGTGGGTTGCTAGCATGACATCGGCTTTCCAGGCTGCACCACTCCCTTCTCGCAACAGAAAACGGACAGTATCGTCATAAGCTTCGTCAGTCTGTTGTTTGGAGACGTGAAGGGATTGTTTGTCAAGTTCAGTGTGAAGGTATGCGCCTCGCACCATCTTGATTCCGAGTATATAGCCATTCTTCATCGAGTGATTGAGATGCGATTTGAGTTTGTCAGCACTCGAGTTGAGATACCTGCTTCAAGTCAGTGATGTTTCTCTCCAACAGTGTGCGTGAGACTGACATTTGATAAGTGTTCAACACTAGAGCTCTCTGCGAAGTATTGAAGTGGCGCATGATATGCTAAGCTATAACTCAGTCGAGCCACCAGAACAGAATTTATGAAGACTCACCAGAGCTGCAAAATCGATCGCCCTCTGGTAAGTGGATGATTCGGCATCGATCAAAACTCGGATTTGTCGCGCTGCGGCTGCTTTGCATATTCGTTCCACCTGCGAGACGAAGTACTGCATCTCAGAAGGATAGAGCTTGCATGCTTCTTCCGAACTGTGAGATTTGCAAGTGGCCGAGAAATCTGACAGGAATTTTGCGGCTGCTGCACCCGCCCCTGTGAATCTCAGACCAATGTAGTCGCCAGGCTCGGCTTGTTGTACAGATTCGAGATTGTTGTTGACCCATTCCTCACATTGAACGTCGTCAATTACTGAACCCACATGAGAATCTGTAGTAGGCTGAGCCTCACGAGCATTCGCCAATACGATGCCTGTGAAGCCAACGCGACGAAGTTCTTGAGTCTTGGCCCGAATCTCATCTTCTTGAAAGCCAATACAGAAGTTGTCGTACAACAACTTCTTGAAGGTCCATCGCAAAGGACCAACAGATTCGATGATATGGACGTGCTTCTTGGTCAAGCGAATGAGAGAAGCCAGCAATCTTGCCGGAAGGGCCGTAGCTGAGAGAACCACAAGCGACCGCACTAGGGTCGTTGTCGGTAAGGCTTGAAGAGTACGTCGGGAGGGCGTGCTCAGAACATGCGAACCATTTCGCTGTTGGGACGTCAGGGAAGTGTAGCTGCGGCGATGATACTGGAGGCGTATCTGGCTGACTAAAATATTGGAGGCATTGCTGAAAGGCAATGGCATGGATTTAGTGCCGAGTTTCAAACTGTGTAGAGACTGAGTTGCTGCTTGCATGATTTGCGTCTTGTCACAAAATCACAAGATGCAGATTCTCTCGACAGGTTGAAGTCCTCGAGGTTGATACATGTTGAGACATATCGCGTTGGCTTGCCCAAAATCGCCAAAATAACCAGTCAGAAGGGTGTACAGGAACGAGACTTGACTATCTTTTGCCGCAGTCGGGTGACGTCCCATATGGAGGGAGAAAAAAGGTGGTCTGTCGTGAGTTCAGGAGCAGAGGTTAGCGTAAGCGCGGGAGCCTTGCCGAGTTCCCCACTTTGCACCTTCCGTCGCAAGCCCCTCCGAGCCCTCAACCTCTTGATCTCCGCAAATGTTCATGAACAGATAACAAACATCGGTAGCACAATCCGAAGGCTAGCGTAAGCGCCTGCGGTCTTTCGCCATGTCAATGACTGTGAGCGACAGCCTAGCGGCGAGGTTGAACTTTTCATCTCAAGTTCCCTCAAAGCTATCACCCTGGGCCAAATTCGACAGCTGGAAACAATCTCTCTGCTTGAAAGATCTTTCTCGACAATGCGTTCAGTATCACGCTTGCAAATACTTCCATGGAAACATGTCCGAACATCTATCCGGGTGCCTTCCTTGAAGGCTGGGGTAGCTACGAGCGGTCACTTCAAGCTGCCAAACGCTCGCAACGAGGAGAATCTGCATTACGCAAAGTCTTCTCCAGAGAGAGCAAGGCTCGACGAAGCCTTGCGGGCATTGCGCTCCAAACTTCCTATGCATGTACCGCTTCACGTCTCAGGAACCTCAAGATCAACAAGCCAATCTCTCACATCTACTATACCCTCGGAACATGCTCAGGAGTTCGCAAAGTCCAGTGCCGCAAGTGTTGAAGACGTCCAAAACGCAATTGCATCAGCACTCGAAGCCAAGAAGTCATGGCAGAAGACTCCGTTCGTGGATCGTGCTGCAATCTTCCTGAAGGCTGCGGAGTTGGTAGCTGGCAAGTACAGATATGAGTTGGTAGCGGCGACTATGCTGGGTCAAGGCAAGAACGCCTGGCAGGCCGAGATTGACGCTGCTGCCGAACTTGCAGACTTCTTCCGATTCAATGTCTCATACGCTGAAGAGGTATACAATAAGCAGCCGACTTTGAACGCCCCAGGCAATTTTGGGTGAGCCCTGATAGACCAAATCTTGAGACGGCGATACTGATATCATACAGACGAACCGACTGGCGCCCGCTCGAAGGCTTTGTCTATGCAGTGTCACCATTCAACTTCACTGCTATCGGCGGTAACCTTGTCTCCGGCCCAGCAATCATGGGTAACGTCGTACTGTGGAAGCCTTCACCGACAGGCGTCTATGCAAGCTGGCTGGTATATCAGATTCTTCTCGAAGCTGGTCTACCGCCTAACGTCATCCAATTCCTGCCTGGCGATGCAGAGCTCATCACGAAAACTGTGTACGAACACAAAGAATTCTCAGCCCTCAATTTCACTGGATCTTCAGATGTCTTCCGAAGCTTGTATGGCAAAGCAGCAGAAGGCGTCGTCAACAAGAAGTATCGCGATATGCCACGAATGGTAGGAGAGACCTCTGGTAAAAACTTCCACTTGATACACTCTTCAGCCGACATAAGCAATGCCGTCAAGCATACTGTTCGAGCTGCCTTTGAGTATTCCGGTCAGAAGTGCTCTGCTTGTTCCCGAGTCTACATTCCGGAAAGCAGAGCACAGGAGTTTCTCGAGCAGATCAAGAAAGAGATGGAACCAGTCAAAGTAGGCCCACCCGAAGATTACGAAAACTTCTTGGGTCCAGTTATTCACAAAGGAGCATTTGACAAGATCACCAAGATCATAGACAAGGCAAACGGTGACAGCAGACTACAGAAGGTCTTTGGCGGCTCTTATGATGGAAGCAAGGGTCATTTCATCCAACCTTCGTTATACGTCGCAAACACGCTTGACCATGAGTTATTTGATCAAGAGATCTTCGGCCCAGTACTCGTGGCGTATGTTTACCCTGACGAAGAGTTCGAGCAAGTCATGGCCAAGATCGATACGCAAGGGGGCGGCTTCGCTCTGACAGGTGCGATCTTTGCAAATGATCGGGCAGTTCTTCGTCAAGCGGAAGACACACTACGATACTCGGCTGGTAACTTTTACCTCAACTGCAAGACCACAGGAGCCGTGATTGGCCATCAATCCTTCGGCGGAAGCAGAAGCAGCGGAACAAATGACAAGGCTGGAAGTGCAAATGTTTTGATGCGGTTTACTTCCCCTAGGACCTTGAAAGAAGAAATGATTCCGCTACAGTCTGTACTTTATCCTAGCAATCTTGCTTGAGTCATATAGAATAGTTGCATGTCGAATATTTCTGAACACCCATCCATGTGCTGCAATACAATTGTTCTTACTATTGACGTCTCTAACATCGGCAACATGTAGATCACGCATAAGCCATATCACGATTTGCAAAGCCAGATCTCCGTGATGAGTTCTACGAGAAGGCGGCTACGCTAGCCATCGGCAGTGGTTCCGACGCCATCGTCTTCCGTGGTGGGGTCGTGGAGTGCGGCTAC
This sequence comes from Aureobasidium sp. EXF-12298, assembly GCA_024195555.1. Classification (NCBI taxonomy): domain Eukaryota; kingdom Fungi; phylum Ascomycota; class Dothideomycetes; order Dothideales; family Saccotheciaceae; genus Aureobasidium; species Aureobasidium sp. EXF-12298. Next base: position 122,056 of record SWBJ01000063.1, on the reverse strand, counting down.
GCTAACCGTCGCTATCATCGGATCTGCTTGACAAGTTGTACATTCGTCCAAGAACACGCTCGAGACGGAAGCACTAGCCGATTTATCGTCACACAGAGATAACAACTGGATCAAGCATCTCGTTTTATGGACGAAAGTCGGGTCATAGAAGCATGCATCTTTTTGTGGCATCAACTGATCGCATACGGCTTTCCTTCGAGATCGAATCTTCCTTCCAATAACCTCGCTTTATGCTTCTTGCGTCCACCATGTCAAAACCTGAGCCCATTGCAATCGTTGGCGGGGGTGCCTGGGGTCTTTCTACTGCGCTCCATCTCCACCGAGCTGGGTACACAAACATCACTGTCTTTGAGACTGCTGATTCTATCCCCTCTCGCTATTCGGCAGCCTACGACATTAACAAGATCGTTCGTGCAGAGTATGAAGAAAGCTTCTACACGGATCTTGCCCTCGTAAGTCTGGTGGAGGAACCGCTAGAGCGGACAGAACAACTGACTTTTTCTCAGCAAGCGATTGAAGCCTGGAAAGATCCTCTCTTCGGCCCGTACTATCACGAAACCGGATACATTGTAGCCACTTCGGGATCCGCTCCTGAGAAAGCAAAGAAGAGTTTGGACACAGCGCTTGCGTCTGTTTCTAAACATACAGTTTTTGCTCCTGGCATCCAAGTGTTGGATAATGCCGATGAGATCAGAAAGTATGCCTGGCAGATCTCAGGGCCGCTCAACGGGTTCACAGGATACTACAATCGTCTGGCTGGCTACGCCCATTCTGCAAATGCGTTGAAAGGCATTTTCCTGCATTGCGCAACCTTGGGTATCAAGTTTGTCCTTGGCCGATTAGCCGGTACTGTCACAGAGCTTGTATACGAAGGTCAAGGCAAGGATCGGAAATGCACTGGCGTACGCACAGCAGATGGCATCACACATCCCGCAGCAAGAACAATAGTAGCCTCTGGAGCTTGGGGAGCCTCGCTCGTTCCAGAGATGGGTCGTTTTGTCGTTGCACGTAGTTGGTCTGTCGCTCACGTCCAACTCACCGAGCAAGAATGTGACTACTTGCGTGGTCTTCCTGTCATTAATGTCCGCGACCTCGGTTTCTTCTTCGAACCAGACCCCGCCACAAGGTTATTCAAGCTGTGTCCACTTGGCGCTGGGTTCAGCAACACGAACAAGGAGGGCACCTCGCTACCACCGATGGACAGAATACCACCTCCTCAAGACTTCATACCTGCAGAAGATGAGATCAAGTTGCGAAGGTTGTTGAGCGAGACGTTTCCATGGATGGCGGATCGCCCATTCGTTGATAAAAAGTTGTGCTGGTTTGCCGATACTAGCGACTCTGAGTATTGCATTGATTTTCTCCCAGGCACAAACAATTCTGTTGTTGTGTTATCTGGCGATTCGGGACATGGATTCAAGATGATGCCAATCTTTGGCAAGTGGGTGATTGATTTGCTGGAGAACGGCAGACAAAATATAGATAGATGGTGTTGGAAGACCAAGGATGGAAGAGGTCAAGATTGGGGTGATGGCGTGAGTTGGCGTATCGGAAAGTCTAGAGAGCTGAGTGAGTTGATTGATGAGGCCAGAAGAGGAGGCTTGCAGGCGCGTTTGTAGCTACTGTAGTGTGTGTATACAACCTCGACGATCCCTGCTTCAAATTTTGAATGTCTTTGATAATTTTGAGATTTGATCTGGATATAAAACTCCCGATGACATGAGCGCGAGTCTGTGCTATGTCAGAGCGCGGCTTTCAAGACAAGGCGAGCTTCCAGCCAAACGTTGTAATAAGCGTCTGCCAGTCATGTCTTCGGTTGTTGTCAACTCCGTTCGAGTCTCGACTCTGCCAGATTTGTGTCGTGACATTTCGGACGTATGAGATGTTGCTGATAGGCCACTTCCTCTCCAGAGTGCGGAACATATCCAGGACAGTCTTCCGGTGCTCATCCTCAAAGGAAGCGCAACCAGCGATAAACAATGGCCACATAGGAAAGGCTCGGCGTTGCTGATCCTCGTTGATGACCAAGCGCAACGCTTTCAGCAGATCAGTTTGCATATCAGCCAAAGCCAACTGACTGAGACTAGCATCGAGGCAGATCAGGCGAAGGTATACTCTTCCAGCAAGTTTGAAGCATTGACTGCTGTGCTCGAGATAGTAATCTCGGGTCTTGGCAACAAACACCATATCACTCAGAGCATCATCAAAAGCCAATGCTGTGATAGAGTATAGGTCGGATGTCTCTTCTGCAACAGTTTTATCTGCCTGACAATGATACTTGAGAGCTGACAGTGTCGATATCCTGTTGACAAGTTGCAGATACTCTAAAGAACAACCGAGCTTGTTGTCAATGTTCTGCATCGCAACGGTAGGTACCGTATCGATAGTCTGTTGTAACATTGTGCTCAAATTCTGTAAGAGTCGGGCAGTCATAGAGGTCTCGCTTGTCACTTCTTCCAATGGATAAGTTCCTGGAGGCATAGTAGTCTCCAACAGTATCCATCTGAAGCCAAAGTATTGGTAAGCAAAGAGGGCGCACTCTGGACTGATGAACGGTGCAAAATGGTTGTGTATGGCCACAGCGCCATTGAGGTGCTGGAGCCAGGCTGAGCGTTGCCCGTTGGAGATCTCGAAAGAGGACAGGAGTACACAGGTCAGAATGTTCTCTTCGGCGTCATGCGAGTTGGCTAGTGAGAGCTGTAATTGGTTGACCGCACTGTCGTAGTATGTTGAAGCTTTGGTCATGAGCCGATCGGAATAGCTGTTTCCTGAACTAGCCATCTCGGCTGCACTCAATGCAAGAATCGTGTAAAGTAAAGGGCCACGGCGGGTATACACGATTGGCATGGTCAATGAACAGAACGGGTTCTCATCTCCAGTAACATATACTCTGCTTATGCTGATCACTTCGGAGTCTAGACAGAGTGTAAGCTCATACTATGATTGAACTTGGTTGGCCTTACAGTATTGAAGTAGCTGTCTCTCAGACACATCTACAAGAACATCAGCAGCAGGCAATGCCTTCGGGACCTCTCGGCCGGCAAGAATATCGAAACTCGAAATGCAATCAGCCGATGAGTCATAAGTCAGACACAGACGAGAAATGTCTTTTAGGCCAAGATTGATAAAGTGTCGTTCAGAAGGGCTGTCCGGCAACATGTAATGCTCCAGAGCTGACGAGATGAGGTATCGTTCGCTGAAAGCTCCACTGGCATTGGGATAAACACAAGACACGCCAGATACTTGACAGCGTCGGCAAATTGGCCTCATCTCATCACATCTTTTCTTTCGACGTCGACATGCCATACAGCCTGTGCGACTGCGTGTTCCTGACATGCCTGCAACTCATGGTGTATGGTCTGCGTGTGAGGAGTTCATGTCGCGGAGACGCGCCTTCCTTGATCGGAAAAAACATGGCGGGGCAACTGCGGTTCGGAAAACAGTTTTCCGAAGGTGACGTCGAAATCCGCGTCGCGTCTTCAACCTTCTTGCAAACACGAGCACTATCGAAGACTGTATGACTGTTCTAGAGGAGCAGCTTCTTTGTAAGACTACTGCTACGTCTGTCATGTTCTATCCTCCATCACTGCTTTCCGGGAATCACAATGTCCTCCATGGCAACCATGCTGTCATCTTCAGCTTTCTTCATCCTGACTGCCGGTCCTTCGAAAGTGCTTGACGCGCGGATGAAGTAATAAACTGTCGCAACCACCACGACTGCTACGGTAACCACTACACTCCAGTTCATCGACTCTGCAGAAGGACCTGGTGCAGTTGGGAAGTATGCAAAGATGAATGCAACTGCGACGAAACACAAGGCCAACACATTGACTAGGTAGCCAAAAGCCTGTGGATACCTCCAACGAGCTGCAGGCAACGGCACACCACTCCATCGTCGGTAAAGCATGGTTGCAATAGTCGTGCCATAGGAAAGCAAGAGTCCGACAATGGTGATCGAGGTTATGTTCTGGAAAGCGATGCTCGACCCGCAGATGATCCAAGACAATACGAAGGTGACTCCGAATGTTGTAACGAGCGCATTGATAGGCAATCCAGTCCTAGGGTCAACCTTCGCCAGAATATTCGAGAATGGCAGGCCACCATCACGGGCAAAAGCAAACAGTTGACGCGAGGAAGTTGTGACTGTGTTGATGGCTGTACAGAAGAACAACACCAAGACGAGTACGGTGAGGATGGTCGTTGCAGTCTTGGATCCTGTGGCAGCATAAATCACTGCCACATAACTTTCGCCAGTCGCGTCGGCAATCGTCTGATCGAACGTCGAGGAGACGTACATGACAGTAATGGTCATGATAAAGCCGACGGCGTAGTTCATCAGGGATGTGAACACCATCGACAGGGGTAAGGTCCGCGAAGCATCCCTGATCTCTTCACCAAGATGAACTGTCGAGTCACCACCGATAAGGGTCATGATTGGACCCAGAAGGCCTACCAGGCAAGCTGTGCCAATGCTTCCCCATCCAGCATTGTCTTCGAACGTGAAGAAGACATCGTGTGTAGTACTTCGCTCGCCCATCAGCCACAATGGAATGAGGACCGCAAAGAATCCTACAACATGGAGCGCCAGCATGATTGCTTCCAGAGACGACAGGAAGCGGATGCCATAGATGTTGACGCAAGTTGCGAGAGCTGCGCATGCAATCATGAGAAGACTCGTCATCCAGCCTTTGACCTCGAATGTCGGGTTGTTCAAGGCGACGAGGGCTTCGACATGTTGAGCAAGAACAAGAGGGTTACTGGCAGCAGCGCCTTGCCATCCTATGGCTGCGAACCATCCTACAACGCATGAGCACCTCCCTTTTGCACACGGCTCCAATCTGACTTACCGACAAAATAGCTCAACAGACGCTGCGCTCCTGGAGGACCGAGTTCGGACACCCACATGTACTGTCCAGCAGCGCTTGGTGCTCTGCGATTTGTTAACTCCCGTCTGGGGAGAGAACAGAAACTACTACGTACATCGATGCCATCTCAGCCATGGAGAGTACGACTGTGAACATACCTATCATCACAGCTAGGAAGATCCAGATCACACCTGATTTGATTAGTCTCGGATGCTCCTGAAAGAAGTAGATGACTAACCTCCCGAGCCACCATTTGTGAGGCCGCCCTGGCTGGATCTATGCAACGAATCAGCACAAGTGGTATTGTTTGGATGACAATAGACAACTCACACAAGTGCCCACTCCCAGGTTGCCCCGGAAATGCACGCAAAGCCGATCACAGAGGCAAGCTTGAAACGACGCTGTTTTGTCTTTAGCCACTCTGGACGGATTGAGCACCTCTTGGATACTCACGCGAAGCTCTGCAGGAAGTGCCATCCGTTGCATGTCTCTGTCGTCGATAGACGATTCATGGTGCGTGGAGGGGCCATCCTCCTGGAAACCATGACGCTTGATGACTACCATCTGGACTGATTGTACGCGCAAGATCACGCTGGTCGCGGAGGTCTAAGAAAACATCTTGAATAAATGGGCACTGACAGCTTTATATACACGGCCTACAATTCATTCAGCCTGTGATCGCATTCCTTCAATGCCGTGTCAATCCTGAGGCATGACTGAAGAAGTGAACACGCCATTCGTTCATCAACCAAAGAAAGAGAAGATTGAGAGATGATCTCAAGGACCAGGCCTCGCTTAATATGCAGAGTGCTCGAGCAGACTGCACTTGACAAGGTTTTTGACAGTGGTTGACACGGCTCTGGGTTCGTGCCACATGGTCCGCGATGCTAGTCGGACAGTCTTTGGGGTCATACATCAAATGCCAAGGTCTTGTAGAAAGGAGCCAATTTGATTTATATTGCAGACTGTCAGCATGCAGGTCTCGACCAGGAGCCTATAGGCTTCGCGGCACGGTGTGTGAAGCGGCTAGGAACCACACTTGGATCCGACATATTACGTCTAATGCTGGTCGCTCTGAAGGATTGCAGCAATGACGAAGCTGGAATTAAGGTGTCTCGAGGAGACGCGGCAATTATATTGTCGGGACGAATATGGCCCAGCTCAGCTTCATTGCCCTTCGGTCGTTGATCTGCTATTTCCAAAAATGATCCTCAATTGGATGGTCCGGAGCGTTCATGTTGGAACCCTCGGGGTCCTGCAGGAGCTCGGATGGGGCGCGGTATATGGCGAACAAGTCCCGAAGCAATGGTTCACCCCACCCTCTAAAACAGCAGCGGCTCAACACAATCAACATCACGCGACTGCCATAACATCCGATAATCATGGACTTATATCCGACACGATCCATGAGGAGTTCGATTGGATGATGAGCCTGTAGATCAAATTCTCGACGTCGCTGCCAACCATCCCGCGTTGGAACTTGACTGAGTCGAATTTCAGAATCCCGACAAAGCAATGCCTAAACAATACCCGACATGCCCCTGCTCAAGCTCACCATACAAGGTGTGCTCACGTCCACTAACTAGTGTGTGGCTTGCAGACTGCCTGTTTTGAGCTCGACAGCACTGCGACTCGCAATCCTTGTATGGCATATGCATGGACATGCGCTATTCAACGTCTGTGAAATTACCCTGAATGAGATGCTGTGACCTGGAGTTGAAGGATCAAGGCATGGTGGCAAGCAGCAAGGAACCCTTCTGCAACTGCACGAATGCCATGAACCAATTTTCCGGACAGAGCCTGATGTAGCGAAGGATATAGCAACCAGCATAGGTTCACCAACCTCGCTGCGTTGGTTCATCTCCAGCCTCATCCTTCTCTTATCATGCCTGGACGCTTGATCGATGTAGATGCATCACCTTGGCTCTGGGTGGAAACCACATGGGCAGTCATCCTTTGTGCTTTGGCTCTTGTTGTGCGCCTTGTTGTGCGAGGTCATGAGTGTGGGCTAGAGGACTTGCTTCTCATTCTTGCGTTCGTAAGTGAGAAATCTCTGGATCGATGTGTTTCGCGACTGACATTCGATCTAGATCCTCGCCATGGCGTCGTTCGGATGTATTTATCAGGCGCTTCACGATGGACTAGGTATCTCTCATCGCAACTTGCCAGAAGAGCTAACCCTTCGAATTGCTTCAGTAAGGAAAAGCCAGTTCATGGGGAGTGCAGCAGCTAACATAAGTCATAGTTTGTCATGAAGAGTTCTTGTTTGTGTTTCGTTGCAGATGGCTTCTCGAAGCTGTCAACGGTGGCAATGCTGTACAAAATCATCTGCAGAGGCACCATGAGAGACAAGAAGTACATCGCAGTGTTTGCTGGTGGTTCAGGACTTACCGCTATCTGGGCGATTTCCGCTGCTGCTACTTGGGCTTCTCGTTGTTCGCAGCCACATCTGTCATCTGCGCCTCAGTCGGTGGTCTGCAGTCGTAACGTAAGCAGAAGAGCGAATGACAGATTCGTAGCGATTGCTCACATTGTTGCAGGCGAAGAGTCTAGAGGCGATTCTAGTTCTCAGCATCATCATCGAGCTGTTCATCTTTCTGTCATCATCATATTTGTTCTGTGGACTGAACATGAAAACTCAATATAAAATCGCCGTTATAACCATTTTCGGCATGAGACTTCCGTCAGTAAGCTCTTCAGTTGCCCTCAATTGTACTGACTGACATTCCCAGTCTTATACCGATCTCGATAACTTTCCTTGTTGCCTTCAATCACTACATCGGCTCTGAAGACAGCTCCACGATCGTGTATGGATCCGCGCTCTACTGGCAAATCGCTCTGGTAGGTTACAGTTTTCTCGCAACAGCGATCCAACCCTTGAAGCGTGCCGCGACTAGTCTCAGTACTCACACAAAAGTACCTGTGAGCAACGCCAGCCGGAGTTCTAGGTCCGGACAGTCTTCGAAGCTGCGTTCATTGAGCAAACCCCGACGGTCGCTCTTGATGACGGAGACTGTGCCTTCGTCACCGCTGCCTATAATCTGTTCCGGTGCACGAGCGGAAAGCCAACAAGATTCTGACTCGAGCGAGAGTCATGGATCCCAGGATCGCATTGTGAAGAAGACGGACTTCCAAATCACCTACAGCGATGACAGAAGGGCCTGAATTCGAAGCAAGAGAAAGAAGTTGTACCAGTACATCGATAGCGAAACATTCACTTGTCGGTCTCCTACTTTGTCGAGTGACGGTGTTCCTAGTCCGGAGGAATACGCAGAGGAAGAGTTAGACGACATACGCGATCGAGAAGACGCGTCTAACGGAATAACTTCGGCAGAATCAGATAGTTGCTGTCAATACGACCCTGTTCCCCTGTTTCTGCAACGATATACAGTCCGAACATGGTTCTATTGACGTTTTTAGTTGTCAAGGAAACACTTAAAGACCTACTGATCAAGACATAGGCTTTTCAGGCTCAGACGATGCGTATAAAGGGGTGTTAGTGCTGATGTCTTCCACGCGGTGAGACTCGCTCCCAGTCACACGGTCCCTCGTCCACGTTCACTCCCAAAACCCAACACAAATCACCAAACACAGAACAAAGAGGAGAGAATAATGAAAATCCACTTGTTTATGGCATAGAACTTGCATCATAACCCAACATTTTCAATCAATCAGTATCATGACTCGAATACGAGTGAAAAATGGATATAGTCGTTCACAGTCAGCCCGACGTCATAGTGACTTTCGTGGATATCAGCGGAACACCATGGTACAAAATGCCATCTCTGCAATATTTTCTCTGCTCTCGTTATCTTCTCATTTTGAATCTATCAATACCTGCTTCTCTCACCAACACAACAGTCACAAAACAAGAATCATGGCATCTTCGCAAAAAGTCCTTATCATCCTCTCGGATGCCGACCACTTCGACATGAAGAAGACTTCCGGCACCGATGCAGGCAAGGTCGTTTCACAACCCTCTGGATTCTTCCTCATGGAACTCGCAAAGCCTTTGTCCAAGCTCCTCGAGGCAGGTTACGAAGTCACCTTCGCCACACCCGAAGGCAAAGAGCCAGTCCCCGACCCCAACAGCGAATCTCTTCTCGCCTTCGCTGGAAACTTCTACGAGCGCCGCCGTGAGAACGAACTAGTCGAGCGCATGAAGAAGGAGAACGGCTTCTCATCGCCCAGAAAGTTCAGAGACATCAGCAATGAAGAACTTGAATCTTTCCGTGGTGTTTTTATTCCTGGCGGCCATGCACCTCTGACAGATCTCGGTGACAACAAGGACTTGGGTCGTATTCTCGAGCATTTCCACGGCAAGCAGAAGCCTACTGCGGTCATCTGCCACGGACCTTATGCTTTCCTATCCACCAAGGCTTCAAGCGGCAAGTTTTTGTATGCTGGCTACAAGCTTACCAGCTGGTCTGACATGGAGGAGTCTATGATGGAGACGATGCTGGGTGCTGAGATCCCAAAGGTTGAGAGTGCGCTACGTGCAGAGGGTGCTGAGATGGTTGAGGGTCTTGCTCAGAAAGTCGGATACATCACTGTCGACCGCGAAGTCGTCAGTGGTGCAAACCCTATGGCTGCTGATGCTATGGGAGACAAGTTCATCCAGATGATGAAGGCCTAAGAGTATCACATCGTTATGATTGTATGACCCCAAATAAGTAATGACAACCTATATCTTCCACGAACACAGTCTGCCTACGTTACTCTCACAAGCATCAATTGGAGGCCTGATCAACGTCAACGTGCCATCTTTAAGTACAATCCTGACAGCGAGCGATTTTGTGAGGACGTTAAATTTCCGAGGAAGCAAACAGAAGAAGCAGAAGGCCAAGGGCACAGAGTCGGAGGAACTTCTCGAGCTCGCAAAATCGTGCTGAAAGCGGAAATGATCGGCGGGTGACGGCATGCGATCCTGGACTCTCGCGCACATCTCAAACACCAACCACCTCAACTCCATCACCGAAATACTCTATGCTGCGCGTCTTGGGCGACATGAATGCTCATAATGGAGTATTTGACCAAGTTCTGCTCAAGATGCTTGTAGAGAACGGACGACTGCAGGCTGTTGGCAGCACACCAAGGTGGTCATCCGAGATCTTGAGGAATGACGACTTTTTAGCGTTAGCAGGCGCGATCCTGTTTGCGACTACAGGTGTTGACGATCGCGATCTGGGTATCGCATCTTATACACAACTTCTACTTGTCCAGTAGATGCCGAAATCTTGCTATATAGCTAATAGACGAATTGAGTTGACGCCTCAGTACGCTACACCTCTTTGGGCCCCGACTGCGACGGCATCCTTCTCGCACTGCGAGGTCGAAAAGGGTTGTGTACAATCGATATGGTGACGCAGACTACAAGAAGGCACACCTTGCTCGAAGGGACATGGGAATGCATATAAAGATGCTGTACTCGTAGATGCTGTTCATTGAGTTTGTTGATCAGATCGCATTCGACCACCCACCTCGTGGCAATACAAGTCATAATGGCTCCTCCACCATATATCCCGCCTTGTGCTCCTTACGGCACATACCCGTCAAGTTATGGGTATCAACCATCTCTCGCCGCAGGGATCTTCTTCAGCATCTGCTTCGGCCTCTATACCTGCGCAAACGTCATTCAGACCTTCCGCACCCGCTGCTGGTGGATGGGTATCTTCTTCAGCTGTGGTACCATTCTCGAAGTCATCGGTTGGATCGGTCGAACTGTCGCCCACTCTTGTTCGTACTCGGGCGAAATCAACACTATGCAAATCGCGACGCTTATCATGGGACCTGCATATACACAAAGTGGTGTCTACATTGCGCTGTGGATGATCATAAAGATCCTCGGTCAAGAAGTGTCGCCAGTGCCGCCAAAGCTATATTTGCTCGTCATCTTCGGCGTTGACTGTGTATGTCTCAGTCTGCAGGCTATCGGTGGCGGCTTGGCCGGTGCTGCATTCGACCAAGGCACCAGTACCTCCACTGGAACGACTATTATGGTCATTGGAATCATCGCCCAACTGGTCTCCGGCATGGTGTTCGCTGGTTTTCTGTGTATCGTCTTCCCTCGTGGAGCTCCGCAGATCAAGGCTAGTCGACCATTCTTATTGGCATGCACTGCCATTGTCATCAGCACCACTATGATGAACTTGCGAGGCTTCTATAGATCCATCGAATTGTGTCAAGGTTGGACTGGGCCACTCATAACACACCAAGGCTATGTCATTGGCTTGGATGCGGCACCAATGCTTGTTGCTATGGGAGTTCTGGCAGTCTTGAATCCTAGTGTGCTCTTGCGCCGAGTTGAGATGAAACAAATTGTAGAAGGGGGCGTGAATCCGATCGACATTGAGAAGGGAGTGCCTGATAGACTGAACTCCGATGCCGAGACCTGAGACCGACAGAGTATCAGTTTTGCATTTTGTGCGCTGCAGCTTTGTAGAAGAATTTACTCAACATGACCATTCCCAGAAGATGGCAACCACCTCTCGTTGATGAAAAGGCAACTTCGTCGGACTGGTGGGTGTTCAGACTCGTATCGACCAGTATCGCAAGCATGTTCAACTACAAGACGGTGAACGGTAAACATACCCCAGATTCTGAAGATGGCATCGAGATGCAAGAAGTCACTCTCGACCCCAACGATCACGACACGTGCGAAGGCGCATCGAGGCCAAAGATCAACCAGCAGGGTAGCGAGAGCAACTGTCAAGGAAGTAGAACCGCTTCAGGAGATACAAACAGACAGTTTACTCACAGCCAGTTCAGACCGTTTGAGTACTCGAGTCTGGAGAGGACGATAGGGCTGAGGGCACCGCGCTGAAAGGTCGTGGATGTCGCAGTACGACAAAGATCAATAGGTCTTGCGGAGCGCAAAAGCCCGACGCGCCGCGAAGCGTGCAGTACCAGGAGAATGCCGGTGCGATACTTGACGACACGTACCGGCGACGCCCGGCCACAGCGAAGCTTCGCGCAGAGAATCTTGGGATCCTGCTTAAAGAGCAGTTGAAAGCATTGCAGCCTTGTCATAGTAAAAAGTCGCAGTCATCTCGAATTGTAATTTCCGCGCTGTCGGTAGCGCGATTCATACTTACGTGGCCGTGTGTTTTGTCATGTAGCACGTTGAAATTCCTGAATGCCGTCGTGCATGTTGGGTTATGTGCTGGGGCCGAGAGCGGAGACGGACGCCGACAGTCAGAATCCGCGCAGATTGACCGCTCAACAGCGAAGCGAGGGGCAAGGGATGATGCTGCGACAACGCAACAAGATAACCGGAACTTGGTAGCATGTGCGAGGGGCATCCGGATGTTATGTTTGGCCTGGTTTTGCCCTGCTCCATCGTGGCGCCAAGGGCGTGCTCTGCCGCGTCTTTGGGGATCCATCCGCTGATGCAGCTAAGTTAACGGCCGGAAGTTGCTGAGACCGCCCGTACGCGCCATGAACCGCATGAAGACCGACACCATCTCTTCGCCTTGGCGAGCTCTACGCATTGAGTAGGAAGTGAAGAGTGAGATCGCAGTATCGCTAGCGATGTGATCATTAATATCCGAAGGAAAAGGCGCGTCCAGCAAGGCCGTAGGACAGGTCGATGCCTCGTCGGAGCGCTCGGCACTGGCGACGCTGACTGGCGACGCTCCCACCCGCGCCAGAGAAGAAGCCACTCCCGGGCCGTGCCTGCCTTTGCAACCAAAAAGGCCGACCCCGCCGTCGCTTTCCCTTTGTTCGCCTCCTCTCATCTCATCTGCCGCCTTAAACTATCCCTTCAACTTAATCATTAACACTCATATTTCCATTGATAGATGGAAGCATACTCAAACCCGCAGGTGGAAGATAATCGTAGGTTTGATCACCAACTTTTGGCCGGTACGCTGGCGGCTACCACTTGTCGCATTGGGATCTAAAGCTTATATACTTGCAGCCGCACATCAAAATCAATCAAACGGTTCATCACAGCCCAAACAAACTACCCTGGCGGACCCCCGGATCAGTGCACGTGAAATGCACACAGGAGCCGAATTGAACAGCGAGACTCGGCCTCAAGTGCCAACTTGGTCGGTGGCCAATGCAAAGGAAGCAAAGCCTCTTCCGGAGCCAGAAAATCAAACCACTGGAACCAAGGTTGACACGGAGCATTCTAACGGAAGTCACCCCGCTTCGGCCGATACTGATGCACAATCCGATATCGATGAGCTATTAGTTGGTGGTGATGCTGAACCGGAACCTCCTCGTTATGATGGTGATTTTGACATCGAAAGACACGACTACTGGTGGAATCTTCTGGATCAGGACAACCCTCGTCATGCCAGAGCTTCTAAGGGCATGCGATATGGCACAGAACGTAATCCCAGATGTGACACGTGCGAGAGACAGAATAGGGCCTGTATGACTCGGCCAAACAGCCATGACAAGACTGGATGTGTTCGATGTTCATACACACAAAGCGGGTGCTCACATGCTAGAGAAGCCAGAGAGTCTCACGTATGTTTCTTGGTTTTGTCAAGAGATATGAACGACAAACTGACATCTTCATAGCAACAGCGAACTGGTTTCCCGCTTCTCAAAATTGGAAGCGCTCGCAAACGTGACGATATGGACGATGACGAGTCTCGCAGTCCACCGGTTGAGATTGCAGCCAAGCGACCACGCTTATCGAGTTACAGTGGTGGCTATCCAGAAGGGGCCAGGGGCCTGAATGCTACCCCGTCTAGACCTGCTTTCGATGCACCTGCTTCCGTCAATGGACGCCACTATTCTCCAATCCACGTGCCGGGATCGGTGACAGAGAGGGAGCGAAGCGGTGCCAATGGTGACAGTGCACGATCTACCCGACACGAAGCCGATGCTCGCCAGTACTACGACTCACATAATGACATTTCTCGAGCCGAGGACAAATATCAAGACAGATATCAAAACCCAGACCGTTATGAAGTCTCTGCTCGCGAGATGAACAACTTGTTGAATCTGGTCGAGAAGCTTCAACGTGAAGTGAGAATTCTTCGTAGCAAGCTGGACGGCATGGAGGCTCGCGTGGACCACTTGAGCGGAGCTGTTGACACCTACAGGCCATAGGAAGGATCCCTTTGCAGCAAGCTGGACCGCTTAGAGGCTTGCGTGGACCACTTCAGTGGAGCTGTCGACACTTACAAGCCATAGGAAGGGTTGCAATATCTGTCATCGATCGACGCTGCACTCAAAGCAGAAACATGGCTAGCTGGAGTTGAGGAAGAGAGTGCAAATATCATGGCTCATGTTTAATGATAGGGTTGAGGCATTGTGACCGGAGTCTGAGGGGCTTTTATACGAGATACGCACATGAATACGGCCGGGCATTATGTACGCTTTCTTGCTTGGAATTGCGTTCCGATAGATGATGCAGTAGCTGCACCTAATGAATACAATTGTTATACGACTTCCATTGCGATTCGTGTTCTGTTGCTTTGATCTTTCATCATTGGCCGATCATAACCACACTGCTGTAGCAGCAGCTAGAGTTTTTCCGTCTTCTCCCACTAGTTGCGTCCTCGCAATCTCCTTGATCTTCTTGCCATCAAAGGCCAACATGAATACATAGCCCTCCTGACTATCCGTCATAGCCAAGTACTCCACTTCTCCTTGTCCTTGAACCATGGGCGCAGGCTCGATGGCATTAGCGATACCGCCACTTGTCGCGGTCTCAAAGATATCGATAGCCTCTCCCTGCACCAAACCACCTTCATCCAACTCAAATACTGCGACGTAGCCTTTCGTTTCCTTTTCCAGTCCTCGTGTTGAGGCATAGAGATATCTCGGGTGTCCAGAGGTGGGTCTGCTCAACCGTACTTCGTCGGCCCAATATTTCTTTTCATCCTTGTCTTCAGGGATGATTCTCTTGCCGGAGATCAAATCCAGAGTTCCCGTTTCCGAGATCGACAGTGTATCGACATAACAACTGTGTTCTTGAACCGAGTAAAGGATCTTTCCATTCGGGTTTGGCCAGGCATGTCTAGGTCCGTCATTTCCCCTACTCGCGATCCATTTCTGCTTTTGTTCTAGCTCTCCTTTGTTGCCAGAGATGGCATAACTCCAGATACAGTTGTGTCCTATATCAGCAACGTAAAGTGCTTTTCCATCTGGCGAGAGATCTACCGAATGAGCGCCATGTCTCAAACCTCCGAAATCTCCGTGCGCGACACCAGTTCTAGCTCCGTCGTTTTCGTTGCCTTGATTTCTGAATTCTAGGTTTTGGATCAGGGGGCCGAGGCTGCCGTCAGAGAGGATGGAGAAGACTTCGCCGGTAGGTCCGCCTGCTGAGTAGAGTGCTGTGTTTGAGCTGCAGACATAGCCACTCATTGCGCGTATGGGTTTTGAATTTAGAGGTGTAAGGGTATGGTTGTCTTCGATGCGGTAGGCGGCAACAGCAGGAGGAGATGCCCAGACAGTGGTGTAGAGGTGCTTTTTGTCTGAAGATAGAGAGAGCCAGGAGTGTCCGCCAATGGCTTCGGAAGTCTGCGCTATTTCCAGTTTACATTTCGAAATGTCCTTGTTCGGTGTGAAGCGCAGAGTGAATAATTTAGGCGTGTAGAATGTTCCGACCAGAAAATCCATGTTTCCAAGTCCAGTATCCGGCTCGCAAAAACTTCCAGTCTATGGGATTGATGAACAATTGGTCAATGGATGGGTTTGAAGGATGTTGTGCGGAGAGTGTTGGTTTAAAAAAGAGATGATGGCATGCTTCGGAAGCAGATCACTGCCTGAAGTGCAGCTTCCGAAGACCGACCCCTCAGGCGTTTCCGGCTGGCTGGAAGCGGCTTCGCAGCAGAGTCTGAGTTTGGTTAGAATGGCCGACGAGATCGTTATGAGACAAAGCTTGATCATTCGAGTGTCTCGACTGCAAGTATGGCTTGTAAGGACTTTTGATTTGGCGCAATTATAGTAAGTCCCTGTGCATGTGAATCTATCACCGAGGAAGACAATTCTCGCAGGATCGCAGAGAATTGGCTTCAACATGGCGTTCCAAGGCTGCGGAACTGTACACCTCTCAAGCTCAACATCGCGATTCTTCTTACCCGTCGCGAGTATCGCTTGAGCATTTTTCCGGAGCTCGTGGCATGCGTTTCCAGCGTGTTGAAGCCTTTCGGATCTGCAAATGCATGGAAACTCAGATTGCAGATTTCCGAGAAGCTTCGTATTCGCGAGTACCTTCCCGATTTGGGGGTTTGCGCTTGCCTTTAGAATAAATAACGTGAAGCTGCTTTCTGCCTTCCATGGACGTTCTTTGCGAAGAACGCGAGGGTCCAGTACAGATGACCAATGCCTGCTGAGAATTGTTGTCCAACCGCGAGCTCGCGTTGGAGTATAACGATATTCTGTGGTCGAAAACACAGCTCATTACTCACTGGTGCCGGCATGCCTTTTGATATTGCGCAACTTTCGAGCCTCCTTGTCAGCTCGTCGTGCCTGGTTCAAACTGCCACCCATGCTCGATTCTTCCATGATTCTTTTTTGCAAGCCGTCCTCGGTGACTTCGTCGAGAAGGAAGCGTCCCCAGAGACCGTTCCTCCAGCGTTGTATCATCCAGAGAGCGGTAGCTTCAGTATCTGGCTCACCACCTTTCTGTAAGCGACCGGTCTTGTTTGCGATGGCATTGAGCAATACGATGATGTCGTTTGTGGGCGGACAATATTCTTTGTAGAGCTTAGGATCGATCAGGTTGACGCGGTAGAGGAGGTAGTCGGCGAGAGTGGCAGGAGGAATGATAGTGTCTTTGACGTTGCCGCACAGCGCGAGCTTGAGCATGGCTTCAGCGTCTGGGACGTATGGTATGAAGACACCGGGAGTATCCAGTAGGTAGACGCCCTCGCCATCTTCAGTGCTGTCGATGATCTTGACGCTTGTTGAAATCTTGCGTGTTACACCTGGCTGTGCGCCTGTATGTGCAGCTTTTCCCTTCCCGACTCCTTCTTTCCGTAGTGCATTGAGCAGAGATGACTTGCCAACGTTGGGCATACCGACGACCATGATGCGCGATCCAGTCAAAGAGGTGCTGTTCTCGAAATAGCGGCGGGCGAAGTCCAGGATCTTACGAACGTCTTTCTTGTCCTTGTGATCGGAGAACAGGACTTCGGATGGCTTGTGCCATCTACGAATAATGTCTTCTCTCTGTTTCGTTGTGTCAGAAGAGGCTGAGCAGAAGGCGATGGGTAGACTCACCTGTTTATCTACGGGCTTGTTGTTGCTGCCCAAATCGCGCTTGGTGTAGATGATGATGCGCTCCCGACCTGCTAGACTCTGTTCGAACAAAGGGTTACGGGAGGTTAGTGGTACTCTGTAGTCACGGCACTCGACAATCAGGTCAATCTGCGACAGCAGCGTGTTCATCTTGGAGAGACCGGCAGCATGATGGCCCAAGAAGTACGATCTAGGGAGCGACTCGACTGGCGGAAACACTGCTCGCGCTACAAACTTCGCTGCCATTTCGTTGCGATTCTACGTCGTCGCCTGTGGCAGCTTTGAAAGTTTCAGTTGTTTTGTCGCAAGTCCAGAATTGTTTTCGGCTCGGAGAAGCTTGAGCCGAGCATCGCGTCACGACAACGCCTTTGATCTTGGAGACTGTTTCCATCTACATTCCACCATTCTGCATGAAAGACATGCTCTGCATCAATGATCAGTATGATTATACTAGAGGCTTCTAGTCTCAGAGCATTGCATAAACAGCGAGTCTTTGTAACACTATCTCTCCGAGACCCGTAGAAACTCCTAGACGGCGTGTTGGACGACGTGTTGCGCCGCCAACAATATTCCACCATATAAAAATGTCTTCTCCTCATTGGATGGCTTCTTCTCCTCCTCCACCGGAACCTGCTGTGGAGGGGACCTCAGATCCAATGTCTAAATCGGCACTCCAACTCTCATCTTTACCACCCATATTCGTCTCCGAATCCCATCTGGATACCTGCGAACTACATGAATTGGAAGACGATGTCGTCGAAGCTGGAGGCTTGCTTTCCTATGACCTGAAGGAAGCAAAGATTGTTTTAACCAAAGCCGAAAAGAAGAGGCGCATCCAGCTGGACCTGCGATCAAAAGGATGTCACACCGAAGAGGTCGAAATTGTCAGGGATACCAGTACCTCGAACCATGCATCGGAAGAATCTGATACGAAGAAGCAAAAGATCTCTGAAGCAGGAGGTCCTGGTAAGAATGACGCAGATCATTTAGCCATTCACGATGGCGACACTGAGTCGGAGACCGAGGACGAGTCAAGGCCTGTCAAGCGCAAGCGCAAGCAGTCTCCGGTCAATCGAGACCCCAACGAAGGATACTTTTCTAATCCTTACATCAAGGTCTTGAGGCTGCAGTGGTTCATGGATTGTCGAAAACAAGGCACCATACTTCCTATAGAGCCTTACCTACTCTACCAAGGACGCCGCGTCGAGAAACCCAATGACACCACCACGCCTGTCAAAGGTTCCAGCTTCTCAGCGAAAACGCCTCAATCAATACTGGAACGAGCAAGAGCAGATGGAGAGACGAACATATCCTCGCCTGTTCAGCAACGTAGCAATCGCAAACTTGGCCAGATTGGCGGAGGTAGAGTCTCTGCACCTTTCCAGCCTACACCACACACGAAACGAGCTCACTTACTGCATCAAACAACATCAGAGCATGACTTAGGCCAATCAGGAGATTTGCCGGAGATGCCACCATGGGTGCAGAGCGAGGTGAAGTACGCCTGTCAACGGTCGACGCCAGCTGATTCACCAAACGCATCTTTCATTGCGCAACTCGAGAAAATCAAGCTGGCTCGATTGCTGACAGGCGATGAGATAGGCGTACGAGCCTACAGCACTAGTATCGCTTCGTTGGCAGCTTATCCTTACAAGTTCAGCACCGCGCGAGAGATCTTGTACTTGCCTGGTTGTGATGCCAAAATAGCAAACCTCTACGTCGAATTTGCAAACTATGGCAAGATCCAAGAAGCAGAAAATGCCGAGAATGATGAGGGACTCAAAATCCAGAGGCTATTCTACAATATTTGGGGTGTGGGAGCTACAACAGCGAGAGACTTCTACAAAGAGAAAGGATGGAGGGATCTGGATGATGTGATTGAGTACGGCTGGAGTACATTAACTCGTGTCCAGCAGATCGGTGTCAAGTTCTATGACGAGTTCTTGCTCCCTATACCCCGTTCAGAAGTTGAAGACATCGCCTCAACCATCCACAAACACGCCGTCAAGGTTCGCGACAAGGGTATGCAAAGTCTAGTAGTCGGTGGCTACCGGCGAGGAAAAGAGAGCTGTGGAGATGTGGATATTATCCTATCTCACCCAGATGAAAACCAGACCTTGAATATCATCACCGATGTCGTGGCGAGCTTGGAAGAGGAGAACTGGATTACACATACCCTACTGATCAGCACGACGACTAGTAATCGTTCGCAGCAGACACTCCCCCTCAACTCTTCCTCGTCTCACAGCCATGGCTTCGATTCTTTGGACAAGGCCCTCGTCGTCTGGCAAAATCCCACTTTCGACCGCGACCCCTCTGATACCAAGCAGAAGAATCCAAACCCTCATCGCAGAGTCGACATAATCATTTCGCCGTGGAAAACAGTCGGCTGTGCAGTCATGGGATGGTCTGGGGGCACAACATTCCAACGAGATCTCCGTCGCTATGTTCGGCAGACTTACAACTACAAGTTTGACTCTTCTGGAGTCAGGGATAGAAAGACTGGACGTGTCGTGGATGTAGAAGGCAAGGCAGATAGCATGGAACAGGCAGAGAAGAATGTGTTTGACGCTTTGGGGTTGGAGTACAGAGAACCTTGGGAAAGATGCACAGGTTGAAGCGCTTGTCAATATCCACGACAATGAATAGATTTGTATCCATGTTTTTGATGGTATAAAGGAGGCAAGTTTACTCGAGGTGTCTGCATAACTTGTGTATTCGAGGTGCGGGGAGCAGCGTGTGGCTGATAGCTTCTGTTGTGGCTGAAATGATGTCAGTGATTGTCGTTGGCACGCGATGCAATTGTGAACCTTCGCGACGATAAATTCAGGAGTTTCTGCATCGTCTCTTCTACTCGAAACACCCACTTTCACATTGAGTAATCAGCAGCCATGACAGCACAAGACAAAGTCAAGGAGACAGTGCGCGAAGAAGCGCAGAGAGTTGCCGAGCTGGCACAAGATGCTGCTCAGTCTGGAGCCTACCTCTATCCCATCAGGGTATTGTCATCCATCTGAATGAGCACTTGGCTGATAGCCAGGCTAACCTTGCTCTAGGGCATCTTCTACTTCCTCTCGAAACGCGAGCTCTGGAAGCCTCTCGCGAACAAACTCATCCCAACCATCGCTCTCGGTCTTACCACCCTCGCTGGTGTCTTCTTCTTCGGCTACCTTCCCCAAGCTGCTGTTCTTGCAGTCTTCAACGGACCCCTGGCTGCCGTCAATGCCGCGTTGCTGTGTCTGAACGAAAGCAGCACCATCTTCAACACCCTCTCAAAGTCGTTCCTCGTCGAGGAAAGCTTGGTTGACACGTTCGACGGCACTTTGGTTGCCAAGGGCGAGGCCGAACTCGTGGCCAGAGAGCGCAAGGTCGGTCGCGGCGGCGATGCTATCGGTCGTCTGGGCAAACTCGTCAAGAAGCCTTTTGCCAAGTTCGCTCCCAGCGCCATCATCAGATACGTCATGTACCTGCCTCTCAACTTCATCCCCGTTGTCGGTACTGTCATGTTCATCCTTCTTCAAGGCAAGCGCGCCGGCCCTGCTGCTCATGCCAGATACTTCCAACTCAAGGGTATGAGCAAGGCTCGCCAGGAAGAGTGGATTGAGAAGAGACAGGGCGCATACACCGGCTTCGGTACCGTTGCTACTCTGCTGGAGCTTGTCCCCATCGCTAGCGTCTTCTTCGCTTTCACCAACACCACTGGTGCTGCTCTTTGGGCTGCCGACCTCGAATCTAGAAGCAACGACAACCAGTCCACTGCCCAGCTCAGAGACCAGTCAAAGAAGGCTTCTTAAAGGGATCCTCGCGGTCTCGTCATGTCTTGTTTCGCCGCAGAGTGAAATGGCCCGATCACAGCAGAACATGTCAGCTCTAGAAATAAAGCCATAGCTACCCATATCAAAATTCTTCCGGAGTCCATGCTTTCTCCTCTTTCTTGACCCGTCGCTCGATTGAACCTTGTTTATGCCCCCAGCTGCCGAATTGTTGATCATCATTCGTTCGCCAAGCACGTCCCCACCAAGCTCGGTTGGCTCTCACCCCCGCTCCGACCTCACTCCGCCTTGTGTTCCATCATCATTCTTGTTACAAACAGGCGGCTGAATGCATCATGTCAACAGCACTATGCGTCAGCCTGCTAGTCGCAATAAGCGCTCCTGATGTAGTAAGGTAGCAAGCGCGACTTCTTCTGTGACGATATAAGTAGCTAGGTGACACCGCTTCTGTTTTCTCCCCGATCGTTCTTTCCTCGCCCACAGTATTCTCCGTGACGATGTTTATTCGCTCATTGCAGCTTTGTGCTGCGGCCTCTCTGACTGCTGCCACGAACCTCTTCGTCTCAGACTACTCTGGTGATGTCTCCACTCTGTCTTTGACTGAGAGCGGCGGTCACTACTCTCTGACCAAGGTTTCTGCCAACACCGGCTGCTCCCCAAATCCGTCATGGCTTACTCTCGACACCAACCACGCTACCCTGTACTGTCTTGACGAAGGTCTCGAAGTCACCAATGGTTCTCTTACATCCTTTACCATCGGCGACGACGGTAGCCTCACCAAAGTCCACCGCGAAACCACCATCAGCGGGCCTGTCAGCGGTGTTATTTACGGCAATCCTGCTGAAAAGCGTTCCATTGCATTGGCGCATTACTCTGGCAGCGCACTCAGCACCTGGGAGTTGGATACAAACCGTACGGGTGGTTTTGTGTTTGAGCAGGACTTCCTCTTCAACTTGACCAAGCCTGGTCCTAATGCCGAGAGACAAGATACACCTCACGAGCATGAAGCTGTCCTCGACCCTACTGGTCAATTCATCGTTGTACCTGATCTTGGAGCAGATCTCGTTCGCATCTTTTCTATCGACCCTAAGACTGATGAGTTGACGGCTGAGAGGCCTCTTGCTGTTCTTCCTGGCTCGGGACCTAGACATGTTGCTTTTTACCAGCCTTATGGTGTTGCCGGCAAGCAATCGACTAGTTTCATGTTCTTGGTGTCTGAGTTGGCAAATACGGTTACTTCCTTTGCGGTCTCTTATCCTTCTGCTGGTGGCATGAGTTTCAAGCAGGTTTACAACACCACCTCCTACGGCGACCTTGTTGTTCCTGACGGCAATGCCGCTGCTGAGATTGCCATCTCTGTAAGTTTCGCATACCCGCTGTTTTCATGTCTTTCCCCAGTACTGACATACACGTCACAAAGCCCGATAATCGCTTCCTCATCGTCTCAAACCGCAACAACACCTCCTTCGACATCCCGAACCCATCTCCCCACAACACCACTTCCATCCCTTCAGACTCGTTGTCAACTTTCGCCTTGCAGAAGGATGGCTCGCTCAAACATATCCAGCTCTGGCCTGCAGGAGGAATGTTCCCGAGACACTTTTCGCTCAACAAGTGGGGTGATTTGTTGGCTGTGGGATTGCAGTACGATAAGAGTGTTGTTGTGTTTGAGAGAGATGTTGCTTTGGGGACTGTGGGTAAGCCTGTGGCCAGATGGGTTGGTGGTGGAAATGTCACATGTGTTGTTTGGGATGACTAGAGAGAGGTGATGGGAACAAAAAAAAAAGGGTTCATTACTCAATATGCACAACCGAAAAGCACAAACGCTTCCTCCCACTAAACACCGTCAAGACATGAAGTCATAATCATTCGTAAGAAACATGCCAAACTAACTAAACCGTCTGCTCTCTGAAAACCTGTAAAGCAGATGGTGAGAAATTGATCAATTTGTCCAGGCCACGAACTGACAAGACATCCAATCTCAACAAGGCCAGATTCAGTAGATCGCAACTGCAAGACTTGATACGCAACAAGCTTCTCCACGAGTTGAGCAGATCCAGACATTCTTTTGCATCTGCCGTGTTTGGAGAAGTGACGAAAAGCAAGACCATAAAGTTACTCGCTATGGCAAAGTTGGTGCGGGAATCTTGAGTGTGTGTTAGTCGTGACTGCTCAATGTGTTGGATTGTAATTAGTGCAGGACTCACAGGATGGCCAGAAGGCTTCCATATGGTTGGCATCGAGACCTTCGAGGAACTCAAATAGCTCTTTGCCCATGGCTATAGCTCCAGTTCGCAATGCATTTGTAGCTTGTGTGTCTGGTTCGCTTGTTGGACGGAGCATAGCGCGGAACAGCTGGACCTTTGCTGTCATATACGCTAGGTGCAGTCCCCCTTGCGCGTTCAGATCATGCCCATGTCCGGCCCTGACCGTTGGCAACAAATCAGAGGGTAGCTCCTGATACCATTGACTCAATCGTATTCTCAAAGGTTTAGCCACTTCCAATGTCATATCGAGAGAACTGCAGAGTTTCCTGGTTGCCTTGATTGAGAATAGATTGCGAAGGATATCGTCCACAATCTCCGTGAGTGCAGAAAGCTGGATAAAATGCTCCGCGTAGGCTCGATCATCGCTGTTTTCAGCAAACTCGAAATCGTCTTGTGTTAGCGGGGAAACGTCCCAGTCGTCTGACATGATATGTGAGCTTCGCCCAGTGTTCAGGGCAATCCATTTTTCTTGGTTGAACACAGCCCAAGCTAGTCTTCTTCTGAGCCTTTGCTCCCACAGAGGTAGCGGCCAGTCGGTTGGATCAAGGTTAAGACCTAGCGATTGTGCGATTGAGACAGCGTCAGTGACCATTGTCCATTTGGCTGGTGTATCAGCCACGTGCTTGTTCGTCGGTCTCCTCTGGACAAGCAGGAGAAGCGTTTGAACGACTGACAGCGAGGGTGTATGATAATTCGGTTGTACAGCTGACCAAGCGATCTGGAACAGCGAGTCAACAGATGGTGGAGTGTATACATCGACACAAAGCTGATCGTCGAAGATACAAAATGGCAGTGCATGCCCATAGACCGCAGCAAGAAGCCAAGTTGGGAAAGCTTCTGGATCGTAATCGCCGTTGTTCATGCTGCGCTCTCGAGACAAGATTGGAAAGTACGGCTGTACAAAACGAAAGAAACTGCTTGGTCAGTACGAAAGAAAGAGAACGAAAGCATCCAAAGACGTACATTCTGATGAGCCTCTTGCCGATATCGTCATGAATCATATTCTTGATTTCCCTTCTAAAGTTGTCTAACATGCCCAGGTCCCCGACGGGTTGAGCTTTCGTGGCCAACTCGTTTGGCTGGATGAGGAAGTGGACTGGGATCTTGTCGTTTTCTCCGACCCTTCGTAGACGGTGCTTCTGGAATATACACTCGTTGTTGCCGTCACAGATAAAATGGCGCAGTAGGAAAGGGTCCCGCTCGCCACTCAGTCCAACGACCTGGGCATTGCTTGAGCCTTGCACATCCAGTGAGGGCTCTTGGGCGTTGTCGAAGAAAGATGTCGGGATGGACTCCACAGATTGGGTGCGTGTGGATCGAGACGATGGTGGTGCCAAACCTGCTTGAACTGGATCAAATTGTTCGAACATCAATGGAGCGAACATGGGTGAATCGAATTTGTACTCTCCAGGCAGGCCTCCAGGTAAGCTGGCAGTCATGAAGGATGGCAAGGGTTCCCAACTCAGCAAATCACTTCCAAGGTCAAAATTGCTGGGTGGCAGCAAGGGCTCTCGAGGAAGTTCTTCGTTGGTATTGGGACGTCGTCTCTTCGCAGGAGACTCTACAAATGTACAGTCCTTGCCATAACGCAGACACAATTCACAGGGTGGTTTGTGCTCAAGATGACAAGCAGCCTTCTTGTAGCGGCAGAAATCACACGGACGTTTGTTTCTGCTCTTGTAGGCTCGAGCTCTGTCTTGGACATCATGTTGGCCGAGCCTTTGTTCTTGAGGTGGAATCACGACCTCCATCTGGAATGAGCTTTCCTGTTCAATTGAGATAGGCGGCGTGATAGGCGAGGCTGTCAACCGTATGATCGGTGTAGTTTAGGTGAAGAGGATTAAAAAGTCTAGAAACTCAGAGAGCGGGCAAGCATGAACGACTCTCGGGGAGAGAAGTAGGCGATTGCCCTGGATTTGTCTGCTCCTCATGGTTGCGACTCCGCATTACTCATAGAATCTTGTCGATATCGACCCCAACTCAATTGGCTCCATTGGATCCCACCCGTTTGTGTATCCTTGCGGTATCGCTTCAACATACCAGATCGGATGCCGATTGTCGGTAGGATTGTCGCGTCGTTGTGTTGCATGCAAGGTGCAATTGCTCTAGGAGTGGGGCTAAACAGCTACCTCGGGAGGGGCCGCCGGCGCTCTCTGAACCCTGACGCTTTAACCGGCGGGGAACACGAGTCGGCAAACTTCGGCAAACTCTGTAAAACATTGGCCTGAGTCATGGTTTGCTACAGCACTGCCGCGTCCTTATCTACAAACCGCTTTCGTACACAGCTCCGCCTCCACCTGCTGTCGATATCACTACAAAAACACGCTGTAACGGTGTAACCCGCGGATGTGCTGGTACACATGTCGTATACAGATGGATCTCATTGGCTGAGGAAGAGATAGGCTTCTCCGACAGCTCGATAGGCTCGTCCGACAACTAGTCCGACATGTAGGAATGCCTAGAGATACCTTTGATAGCCGACCGACACTTATTTTTACTGGCTGTCTCCCGCAATGCTATACATACCTGGTCTCTCAGCTATCTGGCGTTGATAGGAGACATAGCCCGATCTTGTACTTCTTATCAAGACCCTTGATATTTGTTTACTCAACAATCGCACTCTATATCTAAATTCGTCTTGGAAGCTCCACATCCGAAACCTGCTTCCGATAACTATCTGTCACGAATCACAATTGCTACCTCGCAAATCAACTCAGAACCTGGAGATAGATCTGGCTCACCTCAGCAGCCACTTTCCATGCATCTCGCTCTCGCTCTCCGTATCGATGCAACGTGATCGGTCAGCTATCAGAATTCATGATTGTATCCTGCTCAGGATTGTGTCCAGAGAGGACTCTCGACCTGGAGGCTCTCAATCGGCATGCTCTACTCCGGAAAACTACTTTGCATCTTTATGGTGATACGAACTAGACTCCAGCTCACGGGAAAAGTTGATCTCGCTAGTCTGAAGCTTACAAATTACACGATTTCTCTTCATTCAAAGGAATGTTTTCACTGAATTCACATGTATGTGAAACTAAACGCTAGGTGAAGTTCTAGATGCATTTCTGTTTCATCATAAATAGCGTCTTCCTCCATTTGTCGCAACCTTAACGACGAAGAGCTGGTCCTTCTTGCACTTGCCTGCTCATCTGATCAGTGGCTCATGACCGCCCAGACTGGCGAGTCCGCTATCTTCATTAACTGGCGAGTCCGCCATCTTCATTAACTGCCCAGATTCGCGAGCCGGGTCGATACCGACAAAGATAGATGTGCTTCGTTCGCCTGACCGGAAAGATGAAAGAAGGCTTTGCGTTCATTCACGATGTTCGAAGTTGTGGACAGGGTTGTCCTTTCGGTTACGTGATTCTACCAAAATCAAAAGGTACGAGGCGCCCCTGTATCAACAAGCAGGCACGTCTCCAAGGTATATCATCTATATCAGAGGGGTCTTGAGTTTGAGCACGAAGGAACAGTATGGCCGAGTCGTTGGCCGGCGGCACTCACGACATTGCTTCCGCGACAGTGACCTCGTTGACGCAGATCCATATGCCAGTCATACCTATTCTGACCTGCTACGTCTCCTACCCAAAGCTGGAGATGCAGAGCCGCAGAATTGCAAAGAAACTATCCAGGCAGATTGATTGTCCGGAGAGATGTTGAGCTTCCGAACCTGAGGAAACTGAGATCTTCATCACCCAAGCCCTGCGTCACGAGCAGACAAGCTGGGCGAAGGATCAAAGACCCCTCACCAACCCCTCTCACAGTAGACAGATCATTCTAGGCATGGTATGTATCAGGCTACCTGTGGTATCACATTATTGCCAAACACCCATGTCCATTGTACAGAACCCCGCGTCCAACCCCGCGTACCCACAATTTGTCCCTCCTTGTCCGCAGCTCCGTAGTTCATTATTGCATATATAGACAGTTCCCGCCAAATAAACTCAGAAGTCAACAATTCTCCGAAACCCATTGACAATTTCTTCCGTTGAACAAAAAGAAGGGTGACCCTCTCAAAAACTTTTGTTCCTCACACAAACACACAGCCCCAACTCGTGAAAAGAGAAGGAAACAAGACACAATGGCGACTTTGGGACAGAACAACAACAACATACCACAGGGCGATCAGGTGGATCCAGCACAAGCGCAAGGAGCCCAGATCCCTCTCCAAACCTTTTCGCTGCCGCAATTTCCTCCTCAAGCCGGTGGTCTCAGAGCCCTGACCTTAACCTCGGACATCAAACTCGACGACTACCAAAGCCTTTTCTCACAGTCCTTCGTCATACCACCTTTACCGCCTAACATCGAGTCTCTCACCCTCGAACTATTTACCTTGGGATATCCTGTTGGCTGGCTAAGTCAATTAGCCGACCGCCTGCCCAATCTCAAGAGCTTGGTTATTTACAGTCAGCTCTTCGGTGGTGTATCAGAAGAGTCACAAGCCGATGGTGCCGAGTTCTTCAAAAAGCTACCTGGATTACGGGCATTGCATCTTCTTGATGTGTTTGCCCAGCCCAAGTTCTTCGAAAGCATCGGGCCTTTCGTGACATACTCTTCAGACGATGAGACTGCGCGACGAGGCTTGATGTTTTTGGAAATCAACTATACGGTTCAACATTCTGATCCAGAGTTCTTGAGTAAGATTCAAGCGACGGAGCTGAGCAAGTTGATTGGGCCTGGGCTGGTTACACTGGCTTTCAACGTCAGCGAGGCCGATGTGACTGATGATCCTGAGGATCCAACAAACAATGCCGACAAGTCTGCTGAAGAAGCAGCGAAAGATGGAGTGGTCGCACTGAACAGGACACTCGGATCGACACTCGTCAAGGCCTTGACAGATGAAGCGACACGACCCAGAGGTCTACGAGTGTTGAACTCGACACTATTCACCCTCACGTCAAACCAACTACGCACAATACTCGAACAGCAAAAAGCACTGATGGTGCTGAATGCGACATTGGAGGTCGACAACCACGAAACCTTCAAGAAGGACTTACTCTCCATCCTGCCGTCGCTTGAATACCTCGAGCAAGTCGAGATCGTCGCAAATCCAAGTTTGCAATTCTTCCTTGCTGTTCGTGTACCCTACCTTCTATCTGATATTAACCCCACTGACCATATGCATAGCTCCAAAACGTCAAGCACAAAGCCTTCGAAAACACATTCCCTTCACAAGCCGAGATCAAAGCTCTGGGTGAGAAATGCAAACGCCTCACAAGCTTCAAAGCCGATATCTTGCGCTCGAGCGCCATGCAAACGATCGAGTGGGAAAAGAAGGATGACAAGTGGTCAGGTGGTGTCAAAGCTGCAAAGACTGAGCTGAGGATAGCAGAAGTCGAGTAGAGACAAAGTAGAGTAAATTAATTTCTTGGCTACGACAAGAGAAAAAAATGAATGATGCCATGAAGAGTTGAACCGAAGAAATGCCGTTGTTTTGCACCTCCTTTGATCATCCCTCTGCCCACCTTTATTGAAATGCACCAACATCCGTCATGTACCGACCAAACACATTGAGGGCCGTGTCAGCATTTTGTCTGATGTAGATTTCTCCATCAAAGACGTTTTCATTGTGTGTGCTTTCCTGCAGATTGACAGCCACCTAGCTTTGTTTGTCTCTGTTATCAGAACATCAGCTAGTGATATGGTTATCGTACCTCTTCAGCGTCGGTGAAGGGACCGAAGGGAGTTGAAGAATACGCGGCAGCATCAAAGCTGAAGAGAAAGGTGCTACTGTTGCTGTTCCTCAATGTTTGGCACAGGCGAAGCTTCAAGAAGGCAAACACGACACAGAGAGAAGAAAGTGAGCAGGATTTGAAGAAGCAAGCGTGATTTTGATACATTGCCTTGGTCTAGCTAAATTCTCTAGCGATATGAGCAGTGGTGTAGTTGAAAGCATGTCGTATCCGAAGCAACGAAATAGCAAAATGCGAATCGACGAGAGAAAGAAGGCAACAGCAATCAGACTCCACCGAGCTTGTCTGTACATGTAACAACCAGTGAGATGCAGAAATCATCTGGAAGACATTGCGCGAAAGAAGAAGCAGAGCCAGAAAACGAGAAAGAAAATCCACAGAAGCATATTGCAAAAAAAGATGCAAAAGTAACAAAAACGGGGCAAGCTGCATGCAACGTCGTACTCTGACGTTTGTTTCTCTTTCATCTCAGCGTAGCTCATGGCAAGATGGTATCTCATGACAGTTCGAAGGTCAAAGATGTAGTGGCAATGAGATTGATCCACTAGTAAGGAGGCCAGTTGCCGCGCATGGAGCGGGGAGTGTAAGAAGGGTCACCTGGCTTGTAGGTGTAGTCGCGGCCTCCACGGGAGAAGGGCATGTCACCATCCATGTCGTCGAAGTAGTTGTAGATTTGAGGCAGAGTAGGACGAGGGACGTGTCTCTTACGCTTGGGCTCGACGCGCGAGAGATGTTCACCGCTCACATAGGCGAACTGAAGCAACGAGGTGTGAGTAAACATTCAATACATTGACCAAGACTGATTGCCTTACAGGGAATTGACAGGCCATGACAGCAGCAATTGGCTTTTCAAAGTAGATGAAAGCAAAAGCGATACCCTCTGATCACTGATTAGTACCAAACGACGACGAGGAAAACGAACCAACTCACTGCTGAAGTTCTTGCGGATATCGACATTGGTAATAGCTCCATAATGGCTGAAGATCATGCGCAAAGTGTTTTCATCGATTTGGTTGGGAAGATCACCAACATAGATGGCGTTAGGGATGACTTGAGGGAGTATGGTATTGTAGGAGGTGATAGCAGGCTTGCGCTTCTCCACCTGTGCGAGCGTGAAGGTAAGAGTCTCGTGGTTGCGAAGAGCCTGTTGTGAAAAATTAGCAAGACTGACATGGAGAGGTTGAAGAAGTTGGGAAGACTTACCCTCAAAGCCTCCTGGCAAGGCTGGAACAACTCAAAGCGGAAGAAAGCTCCGGCAGGCAGGTTGTACAGGGCTCTCTCAGTGTGGCATGGAGTCCACCAATGGTCCACTCTGCCGAAAGGGCGAAGGTAGTGCATTGCCTCAGGTGGGCAGAGGTCTTGCTGATCACGGCGTGCGACAAAGACGGTACCTGTTCTTGGGTCAGACCAGCATCGAAGCGAGGGCGAAAGTAACTTACGTGGAGCTCTGGCATACTTAATGCGGCAGGGACGTCCGGAGATGCGGGCACCGTGGAAGCGGGCATCAGCTTCCATAGCTTCCTCGACTGTCTGGGATGTATGTCAGCCAACACAACATCATCATCCGAAATTCCGACCGAGCTCTTACCTTGAACTGCACGAAGGCAGCTGGGATGTTCTTTCTGTCGAAGCGAACCTTGACCCAGCACTCTCCAACCTGTGCGAAGGTGTCCTTGACCTCATTCGTAAGCTCAGTTCTAGTGCGAGTGCGATCCAGGCTGGTCGAAAGGTCAGTAAAGGTCATCGTGTGTATGTGCAATGTACTAACTTTGCAACAAAGATGCATGCTGAAGGAGAGAAGATTGCTTGAGCGTTCTCTGCAGTCACCAAGACACCATTGAACCAGGTTTGCTCTGTGGGCGGAGTCTGGTTAGTGACCGAGGTCTCATCGGTGTTGACTGCTTCGTAGTCCTCGGTGTTGTGGTCAAAGGTCTCGTGCGTGCCGTCAATGGTCGCAGCAACAGGCTCGATAGACGAGGCCTCATTGAACGAGAGGTCGGTTTGGGTACCCGACGAGCAAGGTTCGGCGGAGTTCTCTGTAGTGGAGACTTACAAAGGTCAGCATGGTACTAAGACCAGTAGAATAGATCGTGAATGTTTGATGATGGAGAAGGAGAAGGAAGAACATGGTAAGCGAATCTGTAAGGTCATGAGAGGCAAGTGAATTTCTCTTCTTCAAAACAGCGCGTGCTCCGTCAAGCAGACGCGTCATAAGCAAGTAAGAGTAGGGCAACAGAGGAAGGGAACCGACTGGTCAAGACTGGGACCCAATAGATTGGTAGACTGACTCGATTCGTGCTGAAGCGACGTATCAAGGCGCGGAACATGACGAGCATGGTGTAGATAAAAGCGGATGATGGGAACTTACTCTTGGATGATGAATAGTCGATCTCGGCATCAGACTTGCTTCTGGTGCGCTGAGGAATGGTCTCGTCGCTGGCGATGGACGAAGATGGAGCCATTGATGCGAAGTTTGTCGACAATGGATGAGAAGGTGTCAAGCGAGGACAAGATGCGGCGGATGCAATGAGCGCAAAGCAATGATGAAGAGCCGTGTGTACGAATGATGGAATGGCTGTGAACGATGACGGGAGAATGAAGGGGAATGGAGGGAGATGAAGAAAGGATGGTGTCGAGGCGAGGAGGAAATTGGTTTTGACAAGTGCTCACGGAAGGTGCAACTCCCACGGCCTAATCCGCGGCAGGTAATGGCAGTACTAAGGGCGAACGGAGCCGTGCGTCTCGCCGAGAAGGGCAGAGGGTGTGGTATCAAGTGTCACTTTATCTGAGCTACAGGAGAAATGAGGCCTCAAGGTCCAGAGGGATATGTCTACATCTACGGTAGCCCATCTTGAAAGGCAAGAATGGCGATGAAGGCCTCTTTACAGGCGTTATCGGCGTCGGCGTCGGCGCTAACGCCGGTTCTATAAAGGGTAGGATACAGGTGGTGTGGATTTGGGAATAAATCACGGACTTCTCTTGACCAAGTATGGACTTGCATATCAATGCAACCAGATGTCACCATGAGCTTTACAACATTCGGAATTATGCTGGATGTGACCGAGAAGTATTTATCGATTCGTGGAAGAGGTATCGTTGATCCTGTGGGCTTGAGCCTGGTGGAACTTCTGAGAATTTGCTGCAATGCAGTTCCGACGTAGATCCGTGCAACAGTAAGTAAAGACAACTCAAGAAGAGCTGTAAATCACAGTGCCTACAGTGCACAAGACTTTCGAAACATTGCTTGGGTGAGTGGTAGAATATCTGGTGAAGCCTGGATTTCTCACTGCTCAAAAATGCCAGCATACAGCCATTTTAAGAGGCGCTGGCCAGTTTCCCAGCAAAATTTGCTCTCTGTTTGATCATTCGCGCTTTCTTTATGATTGAAACATGGCAAACGTTCATCTCCTGCCCACGACAAACATTCCTTGCATAGATGAATTACCTCTGCAATGTAGCAGTTCTTCCGGGGACGTCGACCATGGTCAACAGCGAGGTCCAAAGTCTTGTAATCGGTAGAAAAAGAACATGGAGTAAAGAAAAAGAGGAATAAGTATCGAGAAAAAAAATCTTGAATATCCATAACTCACGAATTCCGCCAAAGCAAGGGGTCTCCCAGCAGCAAACCAAGCAAGGAATGCTTTGGACTATCAGTATATAAGCCAGTTCTAGTCAGTGGTATGCTCTCTATCACTTGTCTTATAGTGTTCTCTTTACAGAGAATTGTTCTATGCTTGACAGCTTTGAGGTCCGCTATGTTATAACGATTTTGTCATCTCTGCCGCGCTAATATTAAGGATTGTCGACCTATATATCATTAGCAAGGCCTATGGGTATATAAGTCTATTAGTTGCTTCTACTGATCTTGAGTATAGTATTACCAAGGACATAAACTATATCAGAGCAAAAACCAGGACATGTCGTTGCCCGGAGATACGAAGTCGGCGATACGTATCCTATCGCCGCGATATATATTACTTATCGCCGCAATATACATTACTAGTATCACGTGGAAGAGAGGACATAATTTTATAGTTTATAGACGTCTAGCTACAATGTAAATACACGATATCATATATGTAGAGTACTAGATGAAGGGGGAGCAAAGCCTTTAATCAGCTCCCTATAGATACTATGGCCCATATGTTTAAAGCATCTAGATATCCTAGTATAAAGCTTGCTCTGAATCATTAGCACGGAAATACCTAAGTACGGGAAAAGGGGTCTTAGTCGTCTTTGCCCTATTGACATGCTAGATCGTAAGAAAATTGTGGCATTTAATCATGAACATATTCTCTTTGCACATCAGAACACTCTATAAGAAAAACAACGGTACGTCGCTCTGTTCTCAGAAGAAAGGTTATATTTCAAAGAGCTATAGAATTGTACGTTTCGAGTAAAGTAGAGTTTCTTGTCCACAGCAATAAGGAGCGAGTTCCGTCGATAGCACCAAAGATTAAACACAAAGATCATAACAGTCAAGGAGCGCACTTGCAGTAAAACATTACCGCCTTTCTTAACAGCTTTCTTCCGATTCGTGATCTGCATGACTCCCGGCCCGGTAAGTGATGAGCTTACCAGCCGCCCCAGGTGGACCAAGAAGTAGTGCTCTGGCACTTGCTCTCGGTGCTGTAGCCAGTAGTGGTGTAAGGCTTCTGGGTAGTGATAGTCGTGTACCCAGTGGTGGCAGAGTAGCCAGTAGAGGTCGTAGGAACCGCAGTGGTTTTGGTCTCGGTCACATAGACGGTAGAGGTGACAGGAACTGTAGTAACCACAGATACGGTCTGGATATAGGTGCTTGTCTTGACAATCGGCTGGGTGGTGCAGACCTGGCGAACTTGTAAGAAGATGTTGAAGAGGGGTACAAGCGGATAACTATGGAAGCATGACTGGATGACGGGTAAAGGACACAACTCACTGTAGTGTAGGTGGACCAAACGCTGGACTTGGTGACGGTGCTGTAGTCCGTCTTGGTCGATGAGCCGACCTGAGAAGAGGCCTCGGTGGTCGTATAGACACTAGACGCGAGACCAGTGTGGGTGAATGGATAACTGGTCACATAAGTGGAGACTGAGGTCTCAGGAGTGGTGTAAACGGAAGTGTAGGGCACAGTTTCCTTAGAGCAAGTGGACTGGGTGATGCAAGATGAGGTCGTCCAGCCCCAGCCGCCACCGGGCATGGCATTGACCGCAACGCTGCGATGTTGTGAGACAGCGCCAGATCATAAAGCTTGAAAGAAACCAACCTGGAAGCAAGGAGAGCGATGATGGTAGAAAGCTGCATAGTGATTGCAATTGATATGAATGAGTTGAGAACGAAAGTATATTGTTTCTAGTGGTGGATGAGCTGAGTTCCCTGTGCTGTGTTGATGCTGCTTGTGTTTGGATGAGGCCGAATTCTTTGAGGGGGAAATGGAAGCCTTTTTATATCTTGGAGGCACGATCACGTTCATCCCTCTGTCCGATTTGCAATCATGTTGATTGGAGGTCAAGTGGAGCTCGACGCCCGATCTGCACAGAGAGAGAAACTATTGAGCTGACCGATTGCATCTGTGCAGGCTGCAGACCGTGAGCATATCGAGAGTTGTTTGAGTGACGTCGAAGTGGTGGTATACCGCTCCAGAGGGATGCCTGGGACACCTCGACAGACATTGCCTTCGCCATTGTGCATACCGGTATCTGGCAGAGGATGCGCTATTGAGCTGACTGACGCAGCTGCAGGTGAGGAAAAGATACGTAGCAGAGCCACCTGAGCATGTTATGGTGTCGATTGGCTCACTCTCGAGTGTACCAGACGGATTTAGAAAGCGGTCTAGCAGGACCATGGCTGCCATTTGCTTGAATGCTCGGCAGTACAGACCTTCATGAATGACCCTTAACCGGATTGGTATGCCTAGAGACGGCAGACATGATCCGAGGGTTCCTGGGATCTCGGAATAGACAGTCTCCTTCTGTACAAAGTCTCAGTCCAGAGCTTAAATACGAAGCTTCAATGCCACAGCGGCAGAAGAAAGTGTTCCTGCAACTCATGCCGTGGTACCGTGTTCATTCGCCAACAAACTGTTCGTCAACATACGATGTACATACCACTGCGCTGGTCCCGGAGACTTCATTCGATTTGTGCCATGATCGGATATTTGATCAGACGAGTGGTCATGCGGGAAACAAGCCAGAGAGTAGACCAAGGCTGATAGGCAAGGCTGTCGCTGACACGAATGGTCGAGGCAGAAGATGAGGTTGTAGAGAAGCGGAGATGTCTGCCACAGCCCGATGCGCCATGCGGGGTGCATATCGAGTAAGACCTAGCAAGGATGATGGGGTTATTCTTTTGACACGGGAAGCACTCAGGGTACGGTACTCGACCATGCGAATCGAGAAAGATCGGCTACATGACTCTGTTGTTACAACGTGCGTTGGTGTTAGTAAAATATTGAAAATCAAGCCCATGACGGGGTCCAGAGAAGCAGTGAGAAAGAAAAAGTCAGTTGTACAGGTGATGGCTTGACGTCGATTCCACATTGCATAGGCTAAAAACAGATCTGAAGGCTTTCATGGACTATGACATGCAACAAGGCATTGGCAGTGCAGTAGAGAATGTTTCGGGCTGTGGAACAGCAGTGTGAGTTAGCACCAGTGCAGCCTTTGGGAAGAATCATCCTCTCTTGTGCAAATTACCTGGGTAGTAAGATCGGACAAGTTCAAGAAATGCGAAACCTAGTTATCTCAAGCTGAAGGAAGGAAGTGGTCGCGGAGCGCACAGGCCTCTGGGCCCTGGCGGCAAGTTCTGCGGAGAAGGCAACAACGATCAAGGTGGATTGCTCTTTCTTTTTTGTTAGCATCATCGAAAGACAACATGGGTATTCTCTCAAATCTGTTAACACAATACGCTGGTGGTGATGACAAGGCGAAAGGCGAAGATGTGACTCCATCGGTGTCACAGTCACAACAACAACCTTTTCCACAAGCCGTCAGCCAACGCCCGAGCCAAAGTCCGAAACAGAATGGCCTCCTCTCAGTTGACGATGAACTCCGGGAAAAGATGCGCACCAACCCGCGGGCACGCGCAGTCAGACAGTTGTCACTTTTCTTCGCCGGCGCCACATTCTTTGGACTGAGTCTTTTCATCACACGCAGAACCGTCGCCCGGAAATTGCTTGCCGACGCTCCCAAGCAGTTCACTCCTTCCAATTTTCAGCCCAAGAATGTCAACGGTGGCGTTGAAGCTGCTCAGGCTTTTGTCCTCGCTACTGCAAATGTCACCAGCGCAGCTATGATGGGTACTGGCTTCATGATGTACGCTCTGGACGTTACCGATACCGAGGACATGCGCACTAAGTTCAGAAAAGCCTGGGGATTCGAGCGAACCGCCTTGGGAGAGTCCGAACAAGATGAAGAGATGGAGAAAATGGTCAAGGAATTCCTGGACAAGAAAGAAGGTGGCGACAACAAGGGCATGGCTGAAGGTCTTGCTGGTCTTGTGGCTGCTATGGCCGCAAAGGAGGAAGAGAGACTCGCCAAACTTCAGAAGCCTAAGGAAAGTCTGGAGAACTGATCCGCCAATGTCCTCGACAAGGTCGAAGTTGCGAGAAGGCGTGCTATGCTCAGAGCGTCACGCAAGCGTCCATCTCATCTTTTCTGGACTCGCCACGCTCTGTCGACCGAACAACAACGGTGCTACTTCAGCGTCTAGTCGTCCGCCGTCTCATGTGTCATGACCTGTATTATAACTTGTATATTAACAACTCCCTCAACTCATACGCAGGCTGCCAGCTCAACCGCTGATTTTCACGCCTGCCTGGCCATCTCTATTGGCCCTCCACACACCTCCCTCTTCACCACCAAACTCCTCGAGCTTCCATACTTCGACTTTCTCCTTGGTCAGTTCGAGTGCCTCTTCGCCTGCCCGCCATGCCGCTTGCCGGTGCGGCGACGATACTGCAATCAGGATGCTTTCTTCTGCGATGGGCACAACACCAAGACGGTGAATCATTGCCACGCCATTTAGGCCGTGCTTCTCCTTGATCTCACGTGCAATCTTGGTCATGGTCCTGATGGCGAGCGGAGCATATGCTTCGTAAGCCAGATGCACGACCGGCTTGTCTCCAAAGTTGTCCCGAGTAGTTCCTTGATATATGTTAGACTTATAATCGAGTGTGATGAATATATCTATGGCGTACCAGCGAACAACACGATAGCTCCAGCTTTCGGACTTCGAACTTTATTCATTATAGCAACGGCGTCAAGTGTATCGTGAGTGAGAGCAACGAAGATGCCATCTTCTCCGAATTCAGTTGGTGCATTGGCAGACTGTGTGTCTTTTGAGGTTGAGTCGCCCATTGTAATCCTGAGAGCTGCTGAAAATGAGTTCTGTTGTTGATTCGCTGGTTGATTAATTGATTGAGAGTGATGATCAATCAAATGCCGAGGCTGCGTCACATGAGAAACAAACAGAGCAAACAGCCGGTAGAAGGCACGACGAGGCTGAGATCGAGAGACACTCTGCCTGCGACCATCCACATCTCAATCGTCTCAATATCCAGCCGAAGCTTGTCGCAAGCCTCGAAACGATTGAATCACGCTGCCTCGTGTCACCTACCACTGTTGAATCGGACGAGCGCCACCACTACCGCATCGACCTCGAGCCCTACCAAAGCTTCACGATCAAGGGCGGCGCCCATACAGCTAACAAGCATCCAGACGTTGTGTCGTGTGTCGCTGATAAGCGGGGAGGATACTAGGAGTTGTGGCAAGAGTCAAGGACATCAATCGCTTGGAAAGCATCTTGTATACACGGACAAGGCCTTGACGCGCAGCGTACTCTTCTT
Source organism: Aureobasidium sp. EXF-12298 (assembly GCA_024195555.1). NCBI lineage: Eukaryota > Fungi > Ascomycota > Dothideomycetes > Dothideales > Saccotheciaceae > Aureobasidium > Aureobasidium sp. EXF-12298. The sequence continues at coordinate 84,424 of SWBJ01000063.1, read as the reverse complement.
CATCCGACTTCTTGTATCGCTCTGCCGACCTTCGGAGGGGACAACATATCGTTTTGACGCTTCTTCTTTTTTCTATTCCTGTACCCTCGCAGTGGGGAAAAACAGCTCTGTCTCGCATACTTTCTGTCACGCTATTGCTGAAGCCTGTTAACATGTACGTATCAACGCGTAGCAGTCATCGCCATTATGTGGTTGCCATCATTTCTCAACCTGTCCCCTTGCCTGGCTTCACAACGACCGGTCACTTGGCCAGTCGTCCGTTCGTCGAGTAAACAACATTGTCGAACGAACGGTCAGAGTCACATGCCAAAGTGACTGGACTTCAACATTCTGAACGACGTGACTGGTCGTTGGGAGTCTACTTCTGCCTCATCCGCAGATCTCTGTTTCTTATCCTTCACACGCTTTCCCCTGCTGATTGATTTGTCTTCAGACCAAAGCACAGATTGGTGAGCTTGCTTTGAACTGCTTCCGCCGCACAAACATCCGGTCCACAACGCTAAGCATATCCTCCACTATGGCTGACGACGACAACTTCGACATTGACATCTATGGTGATGATGAGCAAGATCTCAAGCCCGAGCCTCAGCCCGAGGAAGATCAGAAACAACAAGGCACCGACTATGGCCCGGGTCTTGACGGGACCAACTATGGCCAACAGCCTAACGAACCCGAGACGGAACCTCCAATAGACAATGATCTCAAGCTGGAGGGTGATCCCGATGAGATGAAAGCTCAGTATGAGAAGAGTCACGGTGCTACAGATTCTAGTGGCCTACAAGAGCAGCAACAGATTCTCAGCACTACCGGTTCATCGACCGATCAATACAACGCCCCGAAACAAGCACCCACAGAACAGGGTACCAAACGCAAAGAGGGAGAAGATAATCGTGAAGTGGATCCGGGAGCTACATCTGCTTTGAGGCTAGGAGAGCTTCAATGGTGGATTAGCGAAGATGATATCAGAGGCTGGGCCAATCAATGCGGTTGCGAAGACGAACTTAAAGAGGTCACCTTCAACGAGCATAAGGTGAACGGAAAGAGCAAAGGGTGAGTTTCTCCTCGTACCTTGACGCAAACTTCTAGAGCTGACAAGGTTATGTAGAGAAGCCTTCGTTGAGCTGGCGTCGCCACAGGCGGCAACAGCGCTCAAGCATCGTGTCGACTCCTTCGGCGCGGACCAGCAATATGTCAAGAAACACACTTGCATTTACGTACGACCTGATTACAATCCTTTCAAGACCTCACCGAAGGATGCACCACAGCGCAACAAGGTGGTTGCCCCGGGCGCGTACAACAATGGACCCGCCTTTCAGTCTGGTGGAGGCTTCCGCGGCGGTCGCGGTGGCTACAACCGTGGCGGTATGAACAACATGAATACCGGCATGAATATGGGTGGTATGGGTCGCGGTGGCTTCAACAATCCCCAGATGAACATGATGGGCGGGTTCAATGGAGGAGCGATGGGAGGCAACTTCAACAACAACAACATGATGGGCGGTTTCAACAATGGTATGGGAGGCTTCAACAACCGAGGCGGCATGATGGGCGGCAACATGCGTGGAGGTTTCCCGAACAACCGCGGCCGAGGCGGTATGATGATGCCCAATATGAACATGGGCATGGGGATGGGTATGAATAACATGGGCAACATGAACAATATGGGAGCTATGGGCGCCATGGGTATGGGTAACATGAACATGGGTAAGTTCGATGACACCCAAACAATCAGCTCATGCTTACATATGTCAGGAGGCTTCGGCAATAACACGCAAGGAGGACACTTCAATCCAGGCTTCTTCGGCAACGGAGGTGCAGCAAATGGCAACTCATCGGGTGGCAGCATGTCGCCCAATGGCAATCCCCATGGTGCTAAAAGACCTCGACCGGAATAGAAAGGCGATCGGATTCATTGTTGACACGCGACAATCATTTTCAGACTGGGGACATGAGGTTTACAGGTTTTACAGCATGCATGTATGGTACTTTTAACCTTCACAAGCGATCATCTCTTCTCCTTCTCAACTCTAGCGATGTCTGCAGAAGGGTGCAGTTCTTTCTTAGATAACGGCGATCTCCATCGAGGACCAAGATCTCGACAGCTTTCATCGGAAACGTCTCTGATTTCAAGGTGAGGTGTTGACAAGCTGCATGGAGTACTGATACTATGAGTTGATCTGGAGACGGTAATGGGTGGGGCAAACAGGATGTGGTACAACCATCCAATTTTGCGGTGAACTGGACACTTGAAAGCACGAATCTGTCATGACGAGATACATCTTCAGAAAAAGGGCAATGGACGGCTGCCCTGTCGGAGCTACCGTAGTCTTCATCTCAGAAGAGATGTGCAATTCTAAAGCTGAATTGTATTCATGTTGGTCGGCGAGAAGCGTGAGATTCCATAGTTTGGTAGATTGAGGGTGGATGAAATCCGGCAAGCAATAAAGCTTCCTGCATCCTCTCGGAGTATCGAATTCAGTCCCGTATCAGTCAAGGTGTCGATGAACATGAGCAGACAATCACTGTTGCGATGGTGACAAAGGCAAGGAAAGAGAAAAGTGGCCAGCAAGGAAGTCTTATCGTTTGTTGGGCTGCAGAACAAACAGTTGGAACAACCAAGGAGATTCCAGTGGCCGCTCCGAGTCGCAGAGACCCCCCAGAAACTCGGGTCGAGCTTGAGCCCAGCGGGAGCGGCACGGTTTCACTCTAAGCTTCAGCCCTATACCACGAATAAATTGAGTAAGGGATCATGGATGTTGTGGTCTTGTTGTCGCGTTTCATAGCCATGTTTGAGCAGTCTCACCAGGGTTGTGATGGGTGATAAAGTGAAGACAGCGCACCTGGTGGTGGTCGCCAAATCGACCACAGCTGCACCATTCAGGAGGTTTGCAGGCGCAAAAACTTGGAAACTCCCCACTTCCGTACCGCTTCGGCCTCGACCCTGCATCTCAGCTCTTCTTTCGTGGGGATCTTCGAGGGTTTTATCGTGAAAACTAGCGTCTTATACGTCAGATCATACCGGTGTCCCCACTCGACGAGCTATCTACCTGAGGAAGGTGGACGTATAGAAAGACGCGCCTCTCGGCCTGTCGAACGCGACCGTAAGTCTGACCTTTTTGTTTCCCATCTGCACACTAGAAATATGTCGGTGGCATCAATGTCTTCGATGTCCATGGACGAAACACTAGATTTCGTACCATCAAGACCAGTACCGGCGAAGCCACCGAAACGATTATCAACCATGACCTCGATTGCAGTCAGCGCGGCAGTCTCACCAATTGACGCAGTGCAGGAAGCGACTGCCTTGAGTGGCTCGGAAAGTGACGAACATCAAAACACAGAGCAAGAGCAGTCACCATCCCGACGCCGTGGAAGCTTTTCCTTCCTCACTCGTTCAAAATCCCGCGAAGTTCCTGTCATCCGCAGCCCATCAGGACGCAAGATGCTACGCAACAAGAAACTCCGTGATCAGGAGGAACGCCGTCGTCAAGAGCAACAGATGCCGGTTGTATCTCACTCTCCTCCCACATTGCCTACGCTGCCAAACATGGATTCAATCGAAGGCGCACGCCCCGATTCCATCGCAATCGTGTCTGGACGAGGGTACGACTATCCTCGTCCTCCTATCCCAGCCAACTTCTCTCGTCCCAAGCAGACCAGCACCTCATACTCTTCTATGCCATCAATGTCTTCAACCGGCAGTCTTAACGCTCCCAATCCTTACGGCGTCCCATTACCTGCCATGCCCGACTCTCTACCTCGCACCGAGAGCATGGTCAGCCGCGGCAGAGAGACTTATGCTCCTAGCATCTCAGCCAACATGCATTCTCCTCGTAGAATGCGCCGCAGAAAAGAGCCCGAGACTTTCAAGTATGTCTTGCATCCTTCCGCTCTACTTTCTTCTCCCAGTCGTGACTTACAAGTTTGCTAGCATTCTCATCGCCGGAGCCAAAGGTTCGGGAAAGACATCCTTGGTCGAGTTCCTCAAAACGACATTGGCCCTACCACCACACAAGCAGACACGCGGCCATACGCCTCCACCTCACACACAAATCGACTCTCCTTTCGAGCCAACATACATTGAGACTGACGTTGAAGGAGAACGCATCGGCCTGACACTTTGGGATTCTCAAGGTCTGGAAAAGAGCATCATCGATCTTCAACTTCGCGATCTAGCCGCCTTCATCGAGTCCAAGTTCGAGGACACCTTCACTCAAGAGTCGAGAGTCGTACGCACTCCTGGAGTCAAGAATACCCACATCCACTGCGTTCTCCTGTTACTCGATCCTGCTCGCCTGGATTCCACCATGCACTCTACGGAGCACTCGTCGGCTAGGAAGACCTCAGGTGCTGGAGATGAGTCGCTGGATCTCGATGTCATAAGAGCCCTCGAAGGAAAGACGACCGTCATTCCCATAATCGCCAAAGCCGACACTCTCACTGCCGCTCACATGGCTCATCTCAAGCGTCTGGTCTGGTCTAACGTTAAGCACGCGAAGCTCGACCCTTTGAAGGCTTTGAACTTGGACGATGAGGAAGACGATGAGTCCCCTGATTCCGAGGCTATTGAGGGCGACTTTTCAAGTTCCGAATCTGAGCTTCAACCTGCCATCCTTCCATCCCTCCGCAAGACCACCGAGCATATCGACGCTGAGGACAGCGACACTGTAGACACCTCCTTCCCGCCGGTTAGAAAGTCGTCGAGAGCAATGTTGGGTCCAGTCTCATCCAAACGTGCCGACTCTTGCACCCCTGCACCCGAAGAGCTGTTCCTTCCCTTCTCCATTCTGAGTCCAGATTCGCACACCTCACCAGGTGCTTTGACGCGTGTGTTCCCATGGGGCGAGGCAGACCCTTTTAATCCTGCTCATTGCGACTACATCCGTCTTCGCGAATGTGTCTTTGGCGATTGGCGTTCTGATCTACGCACCACTTCCCGTGAAAAATGGTACGAGAATTGGCGCACCAGCCGGCTCAAGCGCAACACTGCACCTCGTGTTCGAGTTTCTGGCGGAGTCACTCCGATCTCTGTTGTCCCTAAGGAGGGCCGCACCGTCTCGCCAACTCTTACGACCAGATCTCGTGCTGTCAGTGTCTCTAAGCATGCATCGCGGGTGTACGACGAAATGCCTGAGAGACCTCGCACGATGAGCACTAGCAAGGCCGAACGTGTTTTGGGTGGTCCCCGAGGCATTGCTTTGTAGTGTCTTGCACATTGAGCGTCCTTTTTCCCTTTGTCACTGCTTACTTTTGTTGAAGCGTCTTTATTTCGAATTTCGAGCGCATGATATCCTGGGATGGTTTCGGCAGGCGAAGGAGTTCTGCTTTGCCCACACACTCACTTCTTTTCGATCTTGGTCACAAGGGCGAGTTTGTTTCTTTGGGATGGATGGTAATGGTTTTGAAGCGAATATGGAGGCCAGAAAGACATGTATTTGACTTGGTAGCGGTAGTTGAGATATCCAAGCAAAATGAACAACGATTATAAGAATCCTCATGCCCTTTCCTGCGATTTCACTTTCACTTTTACTTTCACTTTTACTCTCATCTTTCCGTCCTCACACTCTTCAAAAACAACTCCGTTCCAGTTTTTCCTCTTCCTCTTGCTTTCCTCTCCCGAAAATTCCGCCTCTCTTCTCCAGACACACTTGGAGCACCAAGCACACCAAGTTTGTCTTTGATGATTGCGAAGTCAAGATCTTCAGCTGACTTGCATAGATCAACGTCTTCGACGTGTCAACATTGTCTTGCGCGACCACCATGTCAAGCAACGCACCCAACAATGGCAACAGCCTGAGCAACCCCAACGAAGAGAGTTCGTAAACACCATTCAAGATCTCCAAGCCCCATCTAACATCTTCACAGTCCAAAACCCAGTCATCGTCCAAAAGTTTAAGATGACACCGCAGTCCAAGCGCAGAGCCTACCTTGAGACCCTGTCCGACGAAGAGCTCACCCAGCTTCAGCGTGATCTCTCGAAGGGCTACAACAGCTTCGACGAGTAGTTGGCCGCACTCGACGAAGAAGAAAAGCAGCTGACCGCCCGCCTCGAAGAGTCCCGATCCATCTACAACCAAATCACAGCTGAGCTCGAGTCCAAGGGTTACAAAATCGTGAACGGCGAAGTGGTCGATTTGATCGACATGGATTCACTTCGCGAGTGGGCGGCTGCAGCTAACGCTGCGGCTGCTCAGGGCTGGGCCAAGATCAGCGAGAAGGTGGAAAGATGCGAGACCGCTTTCAATCTTCGCATCAATGGTGCCATGCAGGTCTTACAGTCGCAGCCCGGCCAGGAGACTCCTTACCTTCCACTGTTGAAGAAGTACCTCACAGGAGGTTCTGAAGAGGATGTCTGTGACCCTGCCCCCGTCGAAGATGAGAAGGCCCCCGAGAATGAGGACGGACAGAACACTAAACAAGGATGATTGCTGGTTAGCTGGTAGTCGCACTTGGTAGATGGGTCCGGTCGAAGAAATGAGATTCGAAGGGATGATCGAAAACTGATGTGCTTGGCAGATGGGATTGCTCTGCAGATACGAGACAATGCTGATGGAAGCGAAGACAAGTCACAGTTTGCCTTGGGGAGATGGCTCGAAGATAAACACACTTGACAAGAGGTTACTTAGCTGGGTGGCTCTACGTCCTTAATGAGACAGTCATCTCCATATCAAGCGTTTCAACGATGATACTTTTGCGACTGACCAGGGTCTTTACCTTTGACCCTCTCTTCGATGCGGGAGGGTACACTCGGATGGTAATCTCATGGATGAACTTCCCTCTGTTGAAGCTTGTAAAATGCAGGATGTTCCCTGTATTCGGTGAATGCCCAGAGAGAGATCTTGACCGAGGAGCCTCTCAGTGGACAGTATGCTTGTGTGTATATCTATTGTGCATTTTTATAGACGACCCAAACACAAATATGTATAGCGGAGACAGCTAAAATACTCAGGTTGGTCGATGAGATGGAAGAAGCTGCCAGTAGTCGTGGTATAAATAGCGGCCATCACTCCCGAAAGGCCCGTGCTCGCCGCTCCTCCAACATTTGACATTTGCTCCACCAAGAAACATCTATACCGGTGGCACACTCACACACGCCACACAAAGAAAATGTCAACACGCACGCCAGTGCAGCGTCTGCTGCAGCAACAATCCGGCTCTTCGCCACTCACCACTCTTCTCCAACCCTGCCTCTCTCAATCCTGCTTGCGACAACCGAACACACGCGCCTTCAGCAACACTTCCCGCAGCTATGCCGGCGTCCGCAAGCAAAAGTCCTTCACGCCACAGCAAATGGGCATGAAACAGCCTTCTCAAAAGTCCTTCGAGGTTATGAAGAGAGACCAAATGAAGAATATCGATCAGATGCCTAATGATGTGGGCTTGATCCCTGGCACTTTTATCATGCCTACTGGTTCGCGGTTGCCTTCTCTTACCCAGGAGTTTGGTGCGAGGTTTGCGTTGGAGAAGTATCGTGCTTGGATGCGTATCAAGGAGGTCTTTGCGTATGTATTTTCCTTTACCTCTGCTCCCTTCAATTCGAGTGTCAAATCTGATCATCTTTCCAAACTGTAGCCGCCACTACATGGGTTTCTTCCACGTAAAACCCCGCGCAGACTTCCAAACCTCCGCCATCCCCGGCATCGCAAAATCCCTCTACACAGACATGTACACCGCCTTCGCAGCCGGAAATCTCTCGCCCATCGCCCACAAACTCTGCGAAAACATCTACACCTCCCTCGAACAAAGAATACAAGCACGAGGCCCCAATGTGGGTGTAGCGTGGACATTGCACTCGTGGGTTTCGGAGCCCAAAATCGTGTCCCACAAGTACATGCCTATGAGTTTGGAAGACAACAAGGACAAGACGAAACAAACCACTGTTCAACAGGTCTGTGTGAGGATTCAGAGTTATCAGAGTCTGAAGAAGGTGAGAAGGGTCAAGCAGGGAAACAAGACCGTCGAGGTTCCCGAGGAGGGCAGTTCGTCTGCCCCTAGGCCTGTTACTGAGTACCTCGTTGTGCAGAGGTTGTGCAAGAGAGGAAAGATGGGTCCTTGGATGGTCTGGGGCACTACTACCGAGTCTGATGCTCAGGAGGCTCTCAAGTCATAAGAGGCCCGAACCATGGCATTTGTACAATATTGACAAAAATACACTACATTGTAACATAGCAACGATTTGATTCGAAGTCTTCACATACAAGACCGGGTGAAGAATTAGAGCAGGGATACGCGGCCTGTTTTGATCGCAAGAATGCTCAGGTTATGTTAGAAGCCAAGTCACAGGAAGGAAGAATGTTTGTAGAAGCAATACTGAGCATTTCCATATTTCATAAAGCAATATCCTCTTGCCTGACGAGCATAGCAAAGGCAGTAGAAGAAAAAAACTCGACTGAAAAAGTATAGGAAAAAGCGAAGAGCAATCGTAAGAAAAATTGCTGCAGCAGTAGAGACAGGTTGGGTATCTCAAGCAACGCCATTGTATCCGCGCCATGATCTCAAAGGTTGATGATGTTGGCGGTAGCAAATATCATGTCTAGTGAAGTTCGTAAGGGTCGTAGAAGAAAAGCCGTGAGGATCGTGGCAATGGGCGCCTTGTTGACGATTCGAAGAGGTACAAACGTCGTGATAATCCACCGGCTGGTCTTCCGTACCCGACGAGGGTGCATGGCGCGGTTATTGGACGTTTAGAAACCGTGGACCTGGTTGAGCGGTTAGTACATGGCGACGGCGAGGACTTGAAGAAGACAAAACGAACCTTGATGGTCTTGGCATCAAGACCGAGGCCCTCCTTCTTGTCACACAAGAATTCCTGAACATCCTTTCTCTGATCACCTTGAAGTTGGATGACTTCACCCATCTCGGTGTCGCTCACGATGGTGCCATTGCAAGCAAAGGCCTTCTTGATGACCTTGAGGATCTTCTTCTGGTCGAATTTCTTGGGGAGTCCTTGAACGGTGGTCAAGGTCTTGCGTCCATTGCGCTCTGTGATGTACGAGTTGTGTCAGCATACCCCGCCTTTTTTTTTATGTGTAACCAGACCGGCGCGTAGTGCCAAGGCGGTCAGATGATTTGAAAACAAGGCAAGACGTACGCTGGATACGAATGTGGATGTAGCTGCTCTGGTTCGACTGCTTTATCTCTCCGGTGTCTTCATCGGCTTCGGCGAAGGGGTCTGTTCGAGTCACGCGAGTTAGCGAGTGATGGCCAAGGGTAGTGGCGGCGTCGGTCGGCGCTTCTCCCTGTTTTCAGACATGACAGAGGATATGGAAGCTCAGAAGAACAACCATCACATATGTCTTGTGTGAAAGCGAAGGATGTGCGAGCGATCGAGTCAAGGCGGGGAGAAAGTCGGTCTGGGCCTGACGTAGTGGGGGGTTTGCGGCGACATACCGAAGGACTTGAGGTTTTCGATCGAGGCGGACATAAAACGCAGTTGCTGTTCTCTTTCCGGGGAAGGGTTGAAGTAAAAAGGTGTGTTGGGTGGGTGTCTGGTGAAAGTTCGCGGTGGACTGTCGTCTGTTGATTGAGTGGAGAGTGTTGCGTGAGAAGTTGCGATGTTGTGAAGTTCAAAAGAGGGTTGAGAGGGCTGCGCGAGGGGCAGCCAGCCTGCCAAGATGCGCTAACCTCACGTGACTCGACGCTGTCGAGACGGGACCCTTCTTTGATCGCGCCTTCGCTCCTCCTTCCTATCGAACAGGAACATGATAAGCTATCGAAATGCACAGTAGTTTTCTGAATTTGACTTTGACCATTGAGATAGCCTGAAATGAGGCCCTCTCTGTGGTGACGACGATTTCCACGAAATTATTCTGCATTTTTATAGTCATATTGTGGCAGTCTTTGGCACTCAGAGAGGTATTACACTATCTTGATTATAGGAGCCTTTCCAGCTTGGGATTCTACTCATACACCGTTGACGAGGTTGCCAGCACCCTCGGCAGGAGCAAGAACCCAGTCCTTGACACCTCCCTTCCAGTCTGCGATTCTGCCCTCTCGTATCCTGACAACGACTACTCTTATGTCTTCGTCCTGCAAGAAGGACTGTTTGTTAGCTTCTTCGTCCTCGGGGTTGCTTGTTGAACGGCTCAGAACGTTCTGTGATGTCTCCTCCCTCTCAAAAGTGTTGTTCTCCAAATGCTGCAGCTTGCACCACTTCTCTTCTTCTGATCCGACGGGCAAGACGACAGCATTACCGTTGATGGTGGCACTGATTGAACCCATCTGAGTTGTGTTCATGCCCATGAGCAAGGCAGCTAGGGAGCTACGGCCAGGAGCTCTGCGGCCTTCGGGTGATGAGTTTCTGTTGTTGGTGGCAGGTCTATGCGAGACCCAGTCGTGTACAAGTAGCGAAACGTTTGGATTCGCGGTGAGGTTGACGGTCTTGCGCGAGGCAGGGTTCGAAGTCATGATGATTACGGGACCGGCCGGCATTTGCGAAGCAGAGTCGGCGAAGGGATGTGATGCAAGGTAGGTGTAGTTCATGAGGGCAACATGGGGTTGCAGCTCTGTGCAGGTTGCGAGATGAAGCTGTCGTTAGGGTCAGCACATAATGTATAGCAAGCATCAAGGTGGATTGGACGAACATAGCGAGCATTTTCCAGGCAGTTGACGACTTCAGACGGTAAAGAGGTGGCCAGCTGAGGTTGGGTGTGGGTTGATGTTTCCCAAGTAAGAGGAGGTTGCGCGTCAGACATGGTTTGTGTGGTAAGTTGTGTGTGTGGGTGGTACAGAAGGACAGCAGTGTTTGTTGTTACAAAAAGCGATGCAAATGGACCTGAAGATCGAGAGACGCTCTGGATCGAACGACGAACCCATGACGACTGCCGAGCTGTAGCGCGCGGTCCAAGCCCCCCAGCTTTCGAATGCGAACGCGCGTGCCAAGCGAATCGTGGCCATCTACCGTTTATAACAATACCATTGATCGCTCCTGTTTGTCTCAGGCCTCGCTGCTTGATACACAAACTCCACCATGTCGTCTGATCTCCCGCGAGACAGCGATCTCGCGACCAACGGCGACTCGAATGGCACCTCACTCGATACATCGAGTGTCGCGCCCGTCACATCGACAGCGCCCGTGTCCAACCATGTCGACAATGTCATGTACTCAGATGTCCGTTTGTCGCATCGCGAAACACCCGGCTATAGACTGACTTGTGTAGATTGGAATCAACACTCTCTTGAACCGTCTCAAGCAAAGCATTGCATCGTCACGCGTACGCCCAATACTATCACTCCCTGCTCCAAGCGCCCTGCTGAACAATTTCCTTAGGACTTTTCCGATTTCTTGAAGAAACGTGGAGCAGTAGAAGAGGACCATGCCAAAGGACTGCGACGCCTTGTCAAACAGACCACCGACAATATCCACTCCAAGGACTCTCGCCAGGGTACCTATGTCACCCGCCTCGATGAGGCTATGCGCCTCCACGACCGTATCGCCGACAATGGAATGCAATTCTCTCTAGCCCTGCACCAGATGCACGAGGATCTGAACGAACTGTCACTCAACATGGAAAAGGGGAGAAAACACTGGAAGCACGAAGGCCTGAATGCTGAGAAACGTGCTACCGATGCCGAGGCCGCTATGGAAAAGGCAAAGTCAAAGTACGACGGTCTGGCAGAAGACTATGATCGAGCCCGTACTGGCGACGCAAAGAGCTCTAGACGAATTGGCCTCAAGGGCATGAAGAGTGCTCCCCAGCACGAGGAAGACCTCCTTCGCAAGCTTCAGGTCGCAGACTCGGATTACCAGGGAAAGGTACACGCAGCAAAGGCGCAGAGAGAGGAACTCATCAGGACTGCTCGGCCTCAGGCTGTCAAGGCTTTGCAGGAGCTGATCAACGAATGCGACTCGGGCCTTGCTCTCCAGCTTCAAAAGTTTGCCTCTTTCAACGAGAAACTTCTTCTAGGCAACGGCATTGCTATCAGCCCGCTTCCGCCTAGTGACCCCTCGGCTCCCGTCCAACACAGTCTTCGCGACATTGTTCTCGAAATTGACAACAAGGCCGACTTTGACAACTACATGAGTGGTCACGTCTCCAAGGTTCCCAGCAGAATCTCCGAAATCAAATACGAACAACACCCAACTCTCAGGCCAAAGCAGCAAACTCCCACTCCAGCCAGTCGACAGCCTTCCTCGACGCTGCCAGGACCAGCGCTACCTGAAACACCGACATCAAACGCGCCAACACAGCAGCCTACCTACTCCACACCACCAGGCCCAGCCCTTCCACCCACAACACAATATCCAGTTCAGCCTTCCTACGGCAACCCTGGCAATCCTCCTTACCCCACCGATCCGCCTCAGCAATACAACACTGCGCCCTACCCTACTAGCCCAGGACCGCCTCGTGGCTTCTCTACATCGACACAGGGCACCAGCGCTCCCTACTCTCCTGTAACTCCGGGCGGTATGGGTGCTCAACAGAGCTTCTCTTCTCAACCTCGTTCCATGTCTCCTGGTCCTGTTGCAACTGCTCTACCTCCTCCACTCAAGCCTGTCTTCGGCGTCAGCCTGGATGAACTTTTCAACAGAGACCAGACGGCCGTTCCCATGATTGTCTACCAATGCATGCAAGCCGTTGATCTTTTCGGTCTTGATGTCGAGGGTATCTATCGTCTCAGTGGTACAGCCAGCCATGTCCAACAGATCAAGGCTCTCTTTGACCACGGTATGTCAATCATTGTCTAATCATAGACGACCCATCTAATCAGATTGCAGATTCTCAAGTCGTTGACTTCCGCAACCCGGCATCCTTCTACCATGATGTCAACAGCGTAGCTGGCCTCCTCAAACAGTTCTTCCGCGAACTTCCAGACCCTCTTCTAACACGTCGCTCGTACAACAGCTTCATTGATGCCGCCCGCATCGAGGATGATACAACACGCCGCGATGCCGTGCATTCGGTCATTAATGAGCTGCCCGACCCTAATTATGCTACTCTCCGAGCTTTGGTCCTCCATCTCAACCGCGTCCAGGAGCACTACGCCAAGAACAGAATGTCGACTTCGAATCTGGCAATCTGCTTCGCACCATCGTTGATGGGGTCCCATACTGGACCGCAGATTGCCGACGCCAGTCTGCAGGCGAGAGTATTGGACACAATCTTGACGAACACATTCCAAATCTTTGACGAAGACTGAGACGATCGAGGCCGCCTAGACGTTGCTTATGCTGTTGATGACTGGACGGGTATACATTTGTGCATGGCGTTGGTTATTTCCATTAGCGACCGAGCGTTTCTTGCTTTCCCAAGATACCTTTGTCTTTTCCTTTGCGAACCGAAAAAAATGCATTGTGTTCTTATCATTCCAACATTGTGCTGATGTGTGAGACGTGATCAGGCTTTCCTTGACTTCAAACCCGTATTCATACGGTCTCCAGCGCTTGTTCCATCCTGGACCCATCTCGCACGGGGCTTCCTGCTGTTGTCAATCCGTAAAATTCATCACTACCGAGCTATAATATGTTAATGGTGGAAATTAGCATAGACTTGCGAGTGCTCGTCACCACCAAGCCCATTTGTTGACCGTCCTTCTCTTGTAATTGTAAAGCATGTGGTAAGTTGTCTGCATCATACATATGGGCTCATGATACTGATGCAGTACACTAGCTCTCAGCGCTCTGCAGCATTACGTTGGCCATCACTAAGTCACGGCGGAGTTTTCGTTTTCTTTTCCCTTCTATACTTTTCATAAATCTCAAAAGAAAAAAGAACCATCAGACCTTTTCGTCTGGCTCGTCTGACCATATTCCCCCCACCCCCTCTCAAGCCGGACATCCGCAGCCCTACTGGCATCGAGCAGCCCGAGCACAACGATCCCCTCGATCGCCTCAACATGGGCACTGCCACGAACCCAGTTGGTTCAAACTACATCAGCCTGTTACGGGAACACAAAGAGGGTATCACAGAAAGAGCAAGGTCACTGAGCAAATCTCGTCATCCCCTCCGCATGACAGGCTCAGAGAGAAGCTATAAAAATGCACAAATCCATTCGAATATAGGAGACCTCCAACAAGAGCTGTTACTTTGCTAACTCTCCTCGGACATATCTGTGTGCTTACCATATTTGTGCAATTTGACAGGGCTGTATAATATGCTATGCCTTCTGGGAGATACTCAAGGGGGCATGGCCAGGCATTACTCAAGCACACGGGTTTTGATCTCTCCTCTAAAGATTACAGATGTATTTAAGCAGTACAAAGACATAATACTTTGAGAAACAAGGGTTTGGCCAGAGAGAAGTTAGATTATCGTCGGCTCTCTTTGGAACATGTCTCATCTATATACATTTATGTCTTTTTACGAGTTGTTCATAGAGTATGTATTCAAAAAGCAAGAGAACAAGAGATGGAGATATTATGTACCCTACAGAATATTTCGAAGCCGTCTCGTTACTCCTAACGGGTGGAATTCTCGATCGCAACAATACACAGTGATGTGAGGATCTATCAGACTTTGCTTCACTCGACGCGTCTGTCCATGCAGCCGCCAGTATTTAAAGTCTTTCTCACACCTTCCTCCTCTTCTCTTGTTCTTCCCCGATAACACATCCTCGATAAGTCCTCTCTCCATAACCATTCTATCTCGTCGCATCACTCCCAAACTCAACTGCGTCAGGCTACCATAAGACTTGACGATCTTGGCCGTCTTTCGGTCTCCAAGCCCTCGAGCCTTTAGCACAAACACCACGACGATCTCCGCCTTCCTCAAGTTGCACCCAGGACAATTCCCCAAGTAAGCCCCAATGCTTCGACAGCATTTTCTCTTCGCTGACTTGTAAGCTTTCAACACCTTGCTCTCCAAGTCTACGACCCTTGGAGCCTCCTTACATCCAGAGACCCAAAGATCTCTGGCATAAAGATCAATATCAAGACTGGCTGCAAGCTTTCAACCATTCACATCGACTACACTCGGCCTCGAAGATGGACATCCAGTTGTTCGAGAACTTCGCGTTGCCTCCTGAATCCAGAATGGATATTGAGATTCACGAGAACTTCTCATTGCCTCCTGGCGACCAAGATAACCCAAACACATTCTCGGCCAAACGTGAAGGCGATCCAGCTCTGGTAGATGAGCGTCCGGCCAAGAGGCCCAGTCTGAGCGAATCAGATCGTATCGGAGGCGTTACCGAAGGCCAACCCCTCTTGAAACGAGCCAGGCTGTCCCAGTCAGCCCTCGACAGAGGCGTGAAGATACTCGTGGAGCACTACAAGCTTGATAAAGGTCAAGAGGAGAACTTGAGGCTCGTAGCCAAGGAGCACAAGTTCGTGCCCACTGTCGACCAAGTCGAGTGGGTCGTGAAGGAAGCCAAGCTTCGTGAAGATGATCCGAAACACAAACTCAACTTGGTGATGTTCGCATACATGGAGTACTACCCATGGTACTTACGCAGCCTTGGGGACGACCACAGAGTCTTGATCGGCTTTATCGATACTTATGAGAGTCACGACGAGCTCTGGCTCAGCTTCGATGGCAAGAAGAGTCAACTCCACTTCGACAGCCCCAAGCCTGGCAAATCCAAGGATGTGCTCAGAATGAAACCCGTGTTCCGTCAATACGTCGAGTGGTTTGGATCTTTCGACGAGTTGTTCCAGCTTGGCCAAATGAAGCCTGAGCCGTTTGATGACCACGGGAAGGCCAAGATTCATGCGGATCGGCACAATGCATACATCAAGGCCGCCACGAAGGTCTTGGCTCGTTTCCCTGGCCTCATCCTTGAGCGTCATCCTGACCCTAACAAACCTATGCACAGGATCAAACTTCACGGGCCCAAGTGGAGCACATTTCCCTTCAAGGACAACGAAGCAAACTCGCCTGAAAATCCCCTTGGCAAACTTTTCGAACTTCTGACTACCAAACCCCAAAAATCTGACACCCCGAAGAAGACTACCAAATCGAAGGCAGGCAAGAAGAGTGCCGTGAAGGTCATCGAACCTGAAGACAGCGACGAAGAAGAACTTGGAGGAGACGAGGAAAAGGGCGAGGGCAAGACAGAGGATTTCCTACTTATCGACGAAGATGAAGATGAAGATCTCGTGATGGGAGATGATTGAGAGACGAGAAGCTTTGCTCGAAGAAGGTCAAGGGGGCCAAGTCTTTGGAAGAAGGAAGGGCCATCACCACTAACTCGAACGGGGTTGACGGAGACGACGAGGATGAAGTCGAGGACGAAGACGATGATGATGCTGAAGAACTTGAGGAGGAAGGCGAAGCAGAACAACCCTGAGGGCTTGGACGGATGAGACACCCTCAAGTCAGACGAGACTCATACAAGATAGCCACACACTTGGGTTGAAGCGAGGGATATTCGAAGCGAGATCGTTGTCGCAGAGACCATTGAGATATGCATCAGTAGCATTTACAATTGACTCCGAAGATTAACAAGCTTAGCAATACTTTGACCCATCTAAACCTCTGTAAAAAGCACAAAGGTCATCAAGTGCATGTAACAAAATGAGTGGCAGGTTGGCAGGGTGGTACTCGAGACGTTGTTCGGGCGAGGAGAAGTGCCAAGACCGAGCGACCTCGGCCCTTGGAGCATTCCCCAGAATTGGACCCTTCGCGTCACCAACAGCATGTGAACGAAAGCATGAAGACTCAGAACAACACGACGACCCTCGTAGAGCCATCTTGGACAGCGGACGGCCTGAGAGTAGGATGAGGACAAGACTGCAGCGACCATGGAGTTCATGACCAACCTGCAAAGCGGGCTCGACGAGCAGAAACCATCCCTCTTTGGTATACCACCACTCTCCGTCGCAACCATCAAGAAGTATCGCATGAACTGACTTGTCCTCCAGAATTGCTCTCCGAACAACAACTAGGTGCCCTCATACCACCATCTCTACGCTACCTCCTCGCCATCGCAACACATCGCTACCCACGCTACCTCCTCCGCATCCTCAACTCCTTTGACGAACTCTACGCCTTCCTTTCGTTACTGGTCGAACGCCACTACCTTCGCACCTATGGCGGCGGCTTCACAGAAAATTTCTACGGACTGAAACGAGAACGAGTGCTACTCACCAAAGGCCATGAGATTCCCAGAGCTGCTCTGGGAGCTCCCGAACAAGTCCGCGAGACCTTGAAACTGCGCAATGCAGATGTGTGGAAGAATTTGGCTGTTATGGTCATGTTGCCATATACAAAAAGAAAGTTGGATGAGCATTATGATATCCATGCTGCTTCGGCCAATATCCTGGGTCCTGCTTTCAGAGGAGATGCGTTGCCGGAGAATGCGACTTACAGACAACGCATTTTCCACTATTACAAGTGGTTCTTGCGGAAAGTGTACCCGAGTGTGAATGCTGCGTACTACTTTGCTTTGCTGGCGTTTAACCTCGCCTACCTCTTTGACACCTCCAAATACCACAATCCCTTCTTCTGGCTTATTGGAACGAGGATACGACGTATGAATCAAGCAGATTATCAAGCCATTGCCGCAGCAGCAGCTCCTGCACCCACGGTCCCTGGCGCGAAGCCATCTACGTCGCAATCATTGTTTAGCCCCAGGACATTGACGCACACAGTATACCCACGCTTACTCTCAAGTCTAAAAATCCTCCTTCCAACCTCAATCTTCGCCCTCAAATTCCTAGAATGGTGGCACGCATCAGATTTCGCAAGACAACTGTCCCGAAAAGCAGCAGAAGGACTCGAGCTTCCTGCCCCCACCATCTCCGGAATACCAAAGACACCTGCTGCAGCTTCAACCACAGCTTCCAAGTCCGGTGTGACGTTTGCGACCCCCTCAGCAGATGAAAAGTCCTCGACCGAAGAGAAGGAAGAAAAAGACGAGAAAGAAAAGACGAAACCTCCAATCTCTGCAGCAACAAAACTTCCCATTTTCACCGTTCCTCCTGTCGCAGGCTCGGCTTGTCCTATCTGTCTTTCAGCTATTCAAACACCCACAGCAGCACAGACGGGCTATGTATTCTGCTATACGTGCATCTTCCGCTGGCTAGAGGGCGAGCATCCACGCCAAATAGCCTTCATGCAAGGAGGAAACACGGAAGAAAGCTGGAAGGATGAGTCGGGAGGAAACAGAGAAGGAAGTTGGGAGGATGGTAGGGGAAGGTGTGCGGTTAGTGGGAGAAGATTGTTGGGAGGCAGTGGTGGTTTGAGGCGAGTTATGGTTTGAGTACATCTCATAGCCGTACGATATGACAACACGAAGTGTTTTGAGACATGAATGTGCATGTGTCGATTGAATTAGCTTCAGCATAATAGCCTGCAACTGTCCTTGATTCTGATCTATATAATATCTTATGCGACAACCTGCCCTAGCTCTCTCGCAAAATTGCACTCGCCCAATGTGACAGTGGTCACACATGCTCCTTTGCTGTTCCTACGTCTCTGTGTCTGGTGTCCTGCACCAGTGTTTCCTCCGATGTCATATCTGCCTCTCCCGTCTTCTTGACCAACATCTTCCTCACACCTGCGACCCTTCCCTTTATGATCGACTGCAAAGTCCCAAGCTTGGGTAGCGTGTTCTGGACGGCATGGTATTGACATCACTCGTTGTGTTGGATTGCATTGTGATCCGTCCTGGCATGCAGATAGGACAGGGTAGCGTTGAAGATCCTCGTTTCGGGCAGGGTGGCTACGTGCAGCGGCCAACGGGTGGCAAGCTCGATGTGCAGATTCGGCCGAGCGACGGTAATGCTCTTCCCAACCACGATGCAACCAATCAACAGGTCCGGCTTGGCCTTCGGCAGGGATTTCGAAGCCTGGAGGTAGATTGAGTTGCGATTGAATATATAACTCGTCGCAACTGGATGCTTTGAATAACCTGCTCACAGCGGGTTGTGCCTGAGCGGTATGTATCTCTTGTGTATGGCGAACGGGACGTGCTGATCGGACAACTGGGGATGACAACGGGGAGTAAGAAGACGACGAGGAGGTTGACGAAGAACGAACGGGAGAGGGGCGATGTTGTCTGATCCAGTCTATTGCGTGTAGTAAGAATGCGGAACTTTTACGTGGTCGCTCATCGGGCGTTGGCTCTTTAGTATTTGCTTCCATTTCTGCAGAGTCTTGCTCTTTGGTTTGCACAACACCGTGGAAATGCGAGTCTTTGCGCTTGGCTTGGTCTTCAATGGGGCTGTTCGAGTCGGTGGAAGGCTTTGTTGGAGAACCTCTAGGTCGTGTCCAAGCAGGAGGTCTGTTGCCCAAGTCGATCGAGGTCCGCGGCGAGATGCCCATCTCATCTGTAGCAAGATCTACATGCGATGGAGATCCTTGACGAGCACCGGACACCAAATGAAACGGTTCGTGTGCTGAGTTTTGTGCACCATCAACATCGTTGGAGAGTCGACTCTCAGCATTCAGCTCGCAAGAAGCCTTGCCCCTGCGAGCTTCCTTACGAGCCTCCTTGGGATCGGTGCCTCGACGCATACGTTGTACCAAGCTGAATTTCTTCCAGTTGGCCATCGGATACGACCAAGCCCGAAGACGTTTGCTATCAGGAACAGACTCGATGGTGGTGATGGAACCATGGAGGGGTATGGTCTGACTGACCGGCGGAGCTGTCTTGACCCTACGAAGACCGAGACCTCTCTTCCTCCGCTTAGGTGCTGGTTGCTCGAGCTGCTCATCCTCTCGCTGCGTCTCGATGGTAATGACACTGTCGCCTACAGTCATGACATGGACCATCACATCAGCTGTTAGGTCTGTCGGTGCATGCTCGGGATTATGGACCGTGTTGCCAGAATGTTCTGGAGAATGCTGATACATTGATGTCTCGGGGCTAGATCGGTGGTGACGTTGTAGTTGTTCGTCTATTTGAGCCGTGTCTGTTGGGTTTGCCGAGTCTGAAACACTGGTTTCTACATCTTGATGAGAGAGAGCTCGCGACAAATGTCTTTTAAGCGAGGCGAGACCCATATCGGCGCCACGGAAGTGTGAGCAAGCAGGTATACCAGTATATGATGATTGTTGTCGATAGGTCAAATACTCCGAAAATGGGTAGACAACGCCAAAGTCGAGAGATATGGTCTGATGGCAGAGAGAAGGCGAAGACGTGTGTGCGGAGCTCTACGAAAAAAGTAGCTCCAGTTAAGCTTGAGTGAGTTTGTTACAGGTAGTATGCTTCAACGGTACCAAAGCATAACTACAGCTTCCCAAACCCCCACATTAGAGATTGATAGGCGGTTATTCATCAATCTCTAGGCAATGAGTTCTTCTTGGATGCCGTCGATGCCATGAAGTGATTCGGCAAGTTGGTTGACGAAAGCGTCAGCGACTCGGTCAACAGATTGGCCATGGACACCTTCATTCTCAAAACTGGTGGTTCGCTTGCCCTCAAGACCGCAAGCAACGATTCGGCTGAACCATTTGAGATCGGTGTTGATGTTGAGACCAATACCGTGGCTGGTAATATTTCTGCGCAAGTGGACGCCCAAGGCGGATATCTTGTCATCTGGGGTGGTCCAAACTCCAGGATTTTCGGTCGTCATGGCCTTGATACCGTAGCGAGCGCAAGTTTTGATGAGGGTCTTTTCCAAAAGGCAGACGTAGTTCCTTGGCGACAGGTTGTGTGTCTTCAAGTCAATGATGGGATATGCAACAAGTTGACCAGGGCCGTGGAAAGTGGTTTGGCCACCGCGAAGGGCTTCGTAGAATTCAGCATTGCCATTGTCCTTCAAATAGTTTTGCTGTTCTGCAGACACAGTGCCGACTTCACGTCGACCACACGTGTAGACGGGCGAGAATTGGGCAGTGATGATGGTTGGTACCGGAGCAGGGACTGTTGCAGGCGAAGCCTTGTGGGCTAGAAATTTTCTGACCAGATCTTGCTGCAGAAACTCAGCTTTGGCATATGGCACAATGCCTTGCAGTCTCAGATGGCGCATCAACATGTTTGATGGATTGTTAGCGGTTGATGGATGTTTTGGCGAAAGAAGAAGGCTCGATGACTTGTGGCTGCTTCGCTGTGTGGCTGAACTGTGGCTGTGGCTTTGGATGCGGAGGCAGCTTTTTGAGTCTTGCACAACCTTGATGTTCTCGACTTCATTGCGACTCTGCCGCATCGACATCATGACACAAGAACAAGGTGCCTCTAAGAGGCCGCGCAAGATGTCGCGTCTGCCCAAAGGTGAAATCTACTCTTAATCTCTACGCATCTCAATTCGACTCACACTGTGCAGACTACAAAGTCGAAAAACGTCCATTGCTACGCCCTCCAATCACATCGCAATATGCCAACGCCGACATCGCCAAGGTCGTCTATGTGTCTATGAAGACACCCTTCATGTCAGCCGTCAAGCGTGTCCAGAAGCTGCTGGCCCAAGTTGAGAAACGCCTCGCCCAATCAGCTGCCGATCAAGTCTCCAACAGACCCAAGTACTCCCATACCAACGACGAAATCACAGACATTGAGCGTGTAGCTGCCACAATGGCCGCTCAGAAACACGATCAAGACGAGGTCGTCCTCAAGGCTACAGGCAAAGCAATCGCGAAGGCACTGAGTCTCGCTCTCTGGTTCCAGCAGAGAGTCGAGTACAATGTTCGCATTGAGACAGGTACTGTTGGTGCCATTGATGACATTGTCCCCCCGGAAGAGACCCGACAAGATGAGGATCAGAACATGAAGGATCAAGAGGAAGACGTTCCAGAGTCCAGAATTCGCTATGCCAGCACCATCCAGATCTTTATCTCGGCCGCCTCATGAACCCGCTATACACTTGGCTTCGCATCCTAATTCTCTCCGACGCCTGCTGTTGGCTAAGGTTGCCATCCATTGAAGTGCTTCGCCATCCTTCCCTCACAAGGGTAGGTCCCACTGCAGCAGCCCTCTCACCATATGTATTGCATACTCAGACCGGCGCCGGATGTATCATGGGCACTTTACCAGTTATCAATGCCTTAACCCTGGCAGTCGATGTCTCTAAATCGGAAACCCATTATCAGCGGCACTTGAATCGACATCTCATGTGCTAGTCAGCAAAGTGTCCACGCCTTATCCTCGAAACTGTTGCTCGATGTGAGACGCTCGCTATGGTTCATTGATATCAGTATTACCCTTGACTGGCTGTGGCGACGCTGGATTCTCAAATTATACTCTCAAACAGGCTTCACGCCATGACCCTACGACCTTCAGAGACCACAGATTTGTTATGGCCTACGAATAATTGCTGGGGAGCTTTGAGACGAGCGGATCACGCACACCCATATGGCTCTACTTCATACGTTGTCAAGATAGCCAGCGCACGAAAATGTATCGCACACCATTCCAGGCATCAGTCGCATCACGGGACAGCCAAGCCGGGGGCTTCCCAAAATTAACTTGCTCAAACACCACCCTTCCCACCACTGTGACCACACAACCTTTATATTCTAGAGAAGTTTGTCCCTTGTAACCCAAAAAAGCCGTGGTGGTGCAGCGGTAGCACACCTGATCTGGTAACCTAAGTCCCTATTCGCTTACCTAAGCCCCTATACTCGCTTACCTAAATCCCTAATACTCTCTTCTCGACGGTCAGGAGGTCGCGGGTTCGATTCCTGCCTACGGCATTTCATTTTTTGTTCTTGCTCTGAAACCCTGTTCCTGTTTTGCAGAACGAGCATGTCGATTCAGCATTATCGCATGTTTGGCCTCACTGTTCGTGCAGCTCGCTCATCCGATAGAATACTCTGTAAGAACAGGCGAAAACAGCTCTCGTCGGAACGGGAAAAATCATAGGGACGTCCTCTTCGTTTTCTTCCACTTCGCAAGCGCACGCAAAGAACGCGACTTCCTAATTCATTACCACATTTCCCCTGAATTTTAGTGTTTGCTTATTCCTATCTTTGTGTCACATGTAGCGCTCCTTTGATGCTGCTCTTCAGCAGTAAAGGTCGGCTTTTAAAGAAGTTGAAAGATATGCAAATGACATCGTTCGTTGTGCACAGATCAATCGACCGCTGGCAATGCAAGGGGTTCTTGTTTCTACAACTCCTTCACTCCCTCACAATCAACCTCTTTATGAAATTTTCCTCTTCAGTTTCTTCCAATCTGCTTCTCTCCATCCACAACGAACCATCCACAACGAACACGCTTCAACAGGTTTGATGCCTTCTACAATGCGTGCTTTAGTGTAGCTGTAGAAATGCACAATGTTTTCCTAGATAAGGTGTTCTCCACAGAGAGATACCATCAAAGACCATTTCACGGGCCAGTTTGCATTTCGGAGCGCGAAGAGCCTTCCTTCATGTGTGATGGATGCTTGTGTCATAACTATAAAATGCACAATACATTCGGGAATAATGTGGTTTTCACTGAGAGAGCTCCATTGAGGGCCATCTCAGTGGCCAGTCTTGGTCTCAGATTGCGACTGTGCATTTTGATAGCGTGCAAACACCCACAACACGGGCTGGGAGTGCGTCGCCTCTGATTCACTCCTTCCTCGGCGCGTTCTCATTCTACCAGAAATCCTGATTCGTGCAGACTTGCTGCTGCCTGCCAGTCCTTCGATTCAACTCGCGACTTCCACCCTCTCACAACTTGAACTTCTAAATCATCAACTGTCGACTTCTTGACTTCCACACTTTTTTTCCAAACACCTTACTCTCAACTTTTTGACTTCACACACCATGTCAAGTGGACGCTTGGTCATCACCATCGACGACGATAATGTTGACAACACTACTGAAAAGTAACTCACAAACCAAAACATCTCGGACTACAGACGAGTGCTAACATGAGTAATGTAGCCAAGTTCAGAGGCTTGTACGCGAGCTAAACGAAGCCAGAACCACCATCGCCTACCTCCGAGTCGATCTCTCGTCAATTCAAGCCGAAAATACTCGTCTCCAGGCCGAGAATGCTCGATTTCAAGCCAGGTTTGCTCGTCTTCGAGCCCAACTTGAAGTCGAACTTCTCGAGGATCCCTATGAAGACAATCAGCCACGTCCAAATGCACCAGGAGATGGTGGACGACAGTTAAGAAGTTTCCGTGGCTTCCATCAAGAGACCCATCCTCCAAAAAGACCTCGTACAGAACCCCAAGACTCGGTTGATGCTCGGCGAGAACTTCTGACCAACTCCGCCAACAATGGTTTACTTGACGGGCACGAGGAAGCAGACGAAAAGATCATGGTCCGGGTCAACCAAGATGGAGACCTTGAGACCGACGCTCAAGTTGACCAACAAGAATGGTACGAACTCGAAGCTGCTTGGGCTGTTCAAGTGCAACAATTCGATCAGAAGAACAAGGACTGGCCGTCGGTTGATCTGAAGGGAAAGTGCCTATGGAGTACTGTAATCTCCAAGCCTACAGCTCAACACTGGACAACGGAAGAGCCTGGCAGGTTGACCTGCCGTCAATGTGCCAACAAGTTGAGGATCTGTGCTGGTCAAGTTAATGGTACTCTCCAACTTCTACCCTTGCCGCCTCTACCATTCTCGGCAGACCACGAAGTCGGTGACTTGCTGGGAAGCTACGTGGTCAAGAAGGATGGGGTCAGCCGCCGCGCACCTCCAGTGTGGTCTTGATGGAGAGCTCAAAGGCGCAAGACTTGAGAAATTGCTTGATGGGATGTCTTTCAATGGTTTTTACCAAGAGAATCTGTTACTCCGCTCCATGTAATCGCTAGGGACACAGAAGCTTCAATCGCAAGCATCATAGCTCGAACGGTAGTACGATGAAATCAACTTGTTCAAACAGCTCACGCATATACTTCGTCGGTCTCACGAAAAGAGATATGGGATAGAGTGGAGTGCTTGGTGAGGTTCTCATGTGAAAACACAACAACTTTTCAGAATGCCTTCCCCTTTTGCCTAAGACCTTGTTCTGCCGAGGATAGGGTGCTTGCCAGTTCTACTCGCGACTTCCGCTTCCTCTCACTTCTCACGTCACACGTCACACGTCTCACTTCTCGCTTCCACAAACTCCACTTTACGATTTTGTCTTTCAAGCACTCTTGCTTCGCCCGCCCCTCGCGACCACCAATCCTCACTTCGCGCACCATGTCAAGTGGACGCGTGGTCATCACCATCGACGATGACGATGAATCTCTCGAGGGCGATGATGTTGGCAACACTACTGAAAAGTAACTCACAATCCAAGGCCTTGTATTATGCACGCGTGCTAACTCATACAATTCAGTCAAGTTCAGAGGCTTGAGCGCGAGTTGAATTCATCCAGAAACACAGTCACATATCTTCAAGAATACTTCCAAGGCAAAATCACATCACTTGAAGCTGAAAACGCTTGTGTTCAAGCCAAATATGCACGCCTACAAGCCAAATATACTCGCCTCCACGACCAGCGTCAAGTGGAAATTCATCAAAACGCAAACGAAGATGGCCAGCCTCGTCTGGCTCGTCCTCCCACAAGACCTCGCACAGAAGATCAAGTCTCGAATCTCACCAATGGCAATCAACTTGACGAGGAAGAGGAAACAGAGGCAGAGATCACGGTCTGGATCAACCTAGACAAGAATCTTGAGACCGATTCTGAAGTCGACGACCAAGCATGGAGAGACCTCAAAGCCATATGGGCTGATCAGGTAACGGACCTCAATTCCAAGGATCCCAACTGGATCTCTTTAGGTTTCACGGGGAAGTGCCTCAAGACGGCAGTATTCCTCCGTGGACAAAACTGGACAATTCAGGAGCCGGGCAAATTCGCTTGTAGGAATTGCACCAATACGCGAAAGGTCTGTGTTAGTAGAAGAGATGGTCGCCTGGTAGCACTTCCACTGGCCCCTGAGATCTTGGTCGAAAGTCCGTCTATCTTGCAGACCTACGTGGCGGACGTCGAGAAGATTAGTAGGAAGTTCACTCCTGGCACAATCTGGTGAGGTGGGCGACGGAGCACGAGTCATGAAGATGGGACAAGATGTGCAGTGGTTTCGGAGTCTAGATGAAGGATTGCTTTGAGAGTAGCAATGACTTCGGAGGAACAAGGAATATCCCACTGATGATGGCTTTACCAACCGCAGAATGCTTGGGTTGTATCTTAAGCTTCGCATCTTGTGGCAAACGCTCAACTCCGTTTACGTGTTTCTCGTGTTTCTGTACTCCTTGCAACCTGCCTTTCGTCGTTCGTGCTTCTCCAACTTGATGCGCGGCCGGCCTGCTCTGGTTCATTTGTTTCTTCACATCCATGATGTTACAGCCTGGAGTCTTCGAATGTAGCTTCAACGATCTCTGCTTATTGGACGACTGAGAGGTCTCCGATGTGAAAGTGGGGGGAGAGCTTTGAGTACTGCTTCACGGATTGGGTTGGGCAGGCACGGAGTTTGCAAGAATGTTGTTGACAGTAGCGTCAAGTATCCGTTCATGGTGCCCAGCTCAAGAATGTTGTTGGCTAGAGCCTGCAATGCTTCAGTTAGCAGAGTGATTCAACATGGACGTGTTCAACTTCGCACTCTTCGTCAAGTACAAAGCTCTTTCTCATCGCCATCATGGAAATCAACCAGCTTTCTGAACACAATGCCAACTCAGACCGCGCTACACTGAACTTGGCGGCAGCAACCAAGTCCACCGAAAGGTACTTCACGCACTTCTGACTTTGCGCTATCTACGAATGCTGATCAGATCGTTCCCAGCACATCCATGCTCAGCCTCCTCAAGGATCTAGAAGAGGACGTACACAGATACGAGTCTTCCAAAGTGTCGCTTCGCTCCAAGATTCCAGAACTTCAGACCAGAATTGCTCGCCTCTCGGCCGAAGTTCAAGATAAATCTCCTGAAACCACCAACGAAGCCACCGATGGACCTCAACTCGGAAGTCACCCAACCAGCCTTCACGATCATCACAGGCAGCAACAACAACTGGCAATGCAAGTGGAAGAGAACACTCGTGAAGTGGCCACACTCGCCAAGAGACTGGCGGGTATAGAGAAGTTTCTTGCTGAGAAGTCTCAGGCCGACTTGGCTAGATTGGCTGCACAGTCGACAGCAAGTTTGCAAGAAAGTCAGACCGCTTGAAAACCTGATGAAGATTGTGATCGATTCTTTTGCTGTTGTTAAAGGCATTCATCGAGCATTTCTATTTTCTCACTGAATGGAAGAGATGTGGCTTGGCAGATAATGATATCGAGCTTACTCTTCACAAATGAAATAACTCCATCGTATGAAGCAGTCTTTTCCAAACCTTGCTTGCAAGTTTCACTTCTGTGGCTCCACTACTGCATATATTTGATGGTGCTCCTTGAGTCTTCTCAGGTGATGGGCGACACGAATATCCGCGTAATAACAAGGGTGTCACAGTCAATGGCCATTCACATGTCCTCGTTTGAGCGAAGCTATGAAGTTTGGCAAAAACAGGGGTTGGCACAGTAGGAATGATCGGATTAGCGATGAATTCGAACAAAAAAGGACAAGATGTGCATTTGATGATTGCTGCACCAAGCGCAGATAGATTGAGATGCATGTTCAAGGTTCTTTCATCATTTGGCAGAAGTGAGCTAATTTACAATTGTCATGGTCTGCCTTTGCCTTGTCCGTACTGCTTTTGACCTTCCTTTCTTTGTGATTCCTGCTTCACTGACCTGTCCTGATCTAGTGCAAGCGTTTCCACATCTCCGTGAGGCTGAAGTCTGGTGACTGTGTAGCCTCAATGACTTCTTCCCAGCTGGCGACCGGGAGTCCTTCGGGTTGAGTGTGGTCATAGATAGCCTTGAGTGCTGCCTCGCGGAATGGGTTGTCTGCGGAGACGGTTTTGTCCAACTTGGCGAGAATGTCGTTGACAGCAGCGTCGAGTTCCTTGAGATCTGCTTCGAGTTTGGTCTTGAGGTTGTAACTGTCGGTGCAGCCGGCGAAAGTACTCAAGTGAGGGATGTTGTTGAACATAGCCTGTAAAGTCGAGTTAACAAGTTGAATCAACGTGAACATGATGTGCTTACCACGTAAGTTCTGATCGTGTTTCTGTGCTTGATGAGAGCCATCATCGTGGGATAATGGGAGTTCAGACCTTCGGCGGTGGTCATGCGCTCCAACAGCTCGATGTGTTCCAGCATGGCCTCCAGCTTCTTCGCCTTTTCAAGCTCGGCCTCAAACTCGCGCTGGTCCTGCTGCTCCTGCTTGTTCAAGTATATTAGCCTGAAGATCATCCTCTTGGTCATGTCACAACATACCTTGTCGGTAGCGAGCTCAGACTTGTCAGACATGGTGCCGATTGGCTGAGGGATGTGTGGATTCCGCTGACTTGGTTGTAGCTGTTTGTTGTCGTGTTGTATCTGAGTGTTCTGTTTGGAGCCTGGGATCGAGAAGTCAGCAAGAGATGAGTAGGTAGTCGGGGCGGTTTATGTCCTGGAGAAGATTTTACAATCTGAGGAGGACGATGTGTGGTAGAGAGGAGAGAAGAGATGGGAGAATTGGAGGGAATTATATAGGCAAGGTATTGACAGTGGAGTGGACTGTCGTTAGTGAATGTGATTCCAACATGTTCACTGAAGTGAAAGTGCGTGCGACCTTTCAGGGAGCTCAATTTGAAGTGAAACCTGCCTCTCTGAATAGTGAATATCGGATGACTCGAGTAAAGTGTCGAGAGACTTGCTGCCTTCCTATGTACCGCTGGGAAGATGCTCGTTGGGACTTGTGGGGATTCTTCTTCTCGCAACCCTTCAAGTTTAAGGACAGCCACGAAGCCCAGGCCCTTGTCTCTCTCGGTGTTCTCCTGGCGACCCTATGTCCTTGCTTGATGTAGATCGTCCAGGTGCTCTCTTGCCTCCATCTCCAATCTCTTTCCTGTATCCATCTTCACCTTGATCAAACTCCATATCCAGTTCCATCTCAAGCCTCTCCCTCAGCTTGATCTTGGTCTTTAAGTTTGTCATCTTCCGAGGCAGCCCAGCGGCCTTTGTTGGTACCATCCTCACACTCCTTGATGTCAATGCTGCCGTTGTTGAGTAGACGAAAGAAGTCCTTGTAGGGATTCTCTGCTTTGGGAGCCTCGCGATCCTTGAAGGGAAATTTGCACCAACCACGACCGTTGGCTTGTATGATCTTTTGATCACTTTCGGGATGACATTCCATCACGAGACCGGGGAAACGAGCGAGGACTTTGGCGATGGCCAAAAGATGGGCATCTTGACGGGTGACTGTGTCAGTGACATTGTTGCCCATGCTGCTGAGCTTGAAGACCTTCTCAAAGCATGGCTTCCTCTCTTTCGCCATACTTTTTACGACTTCTGCTCCATAGATTCTCCTCAAGCACTCCTTCCAAACGCTTCTCCACAGGATACAATTTTTGCACTTGTCCTCTCTTGCATGTAGGAAGTCTGCGAAGGCGAAGACGACCTGTTCTTCGGTATCCATTTCTTCCGTAGGCAATCCTGACGTGAACTCAAGGAAAGAGGTTACCAGCTCTGTTGCTGTGGTAGCAAGCCCTGCGTCTGTCCCTCGGGGAAGTGCGTTGGTTGCAATAGTAAACTCTGCTCTTTTGAGAGGGAGGGAGGATGATTGTGTCTCGTTGACAGCAACATATGGATCCCCAACACGAAGCTCAGGTTCTGTGATGACGATCTTTGGATCCGAGGACGTTGCATGGAGACACCATGCCAGGCAGATAGTTAGGGATACAAGCCAGGTTATTGCTAAACCATTGTCGTCGAGTTCTTTGGGCAAAGAGAAGATTAAAGTGTTGAGATGGAACTTTAGGGGTATGTCTTGTGCATGAATGCGGTGGAGTGTTTTCCTGGTCAAGCTGGTACTGCAGGAGTGGAAGGTGTATGAGGTTGGTGTGCCAGGTGCGTAGAGTAGTGGAAGTACTTCGGCGCGAATGGCCTTTGTCGTGCGAACGATGGCAGGCTCGTGGACGCGGTTAACGGAGGCCGGTAGAGCGATCTGTCTACGATGCTTGACTGTTGGAGTGATAGGAGGAACGAGGCTACTTCCTGGTGGTCGGACATGGATGCTGCTTGAAACCATGATGCTGTGATCCAAGAAATCTGCAAGGACGAGATGGTAGGTTTTGAGTCTGATCTCAACGGGCAAGTCTAGCAAGCCCGTAGGTCGGTTAGAAGACATGCACTCGGAAGTCGCAGCAAGCTCGAACCTATGCTTTGGGTGCACCTCGAAGTGCCTTCCCCACGTTTGCGAAGGTGTTTGCAATAGAAGAGCCCCCTTCTTCACAGTAGGTCGCATTGAGCATTATGATGTAGATTGAAGCTGCTGCCTAGCTGTCTCGGAGCTTCGACGCAAGTACAGGGATGGCTCGATGGTATGATTGCCTTGACGTGCAGGCATGGAACGAAAGCCACAATCTTGTCGGGCTGAGGATCTGGGAGCGATGTGAAGTCTTTGATAGATGATGAATAGTTACAAAGAAGTGAAAGGTACGATGAAATAAATCAAAATTATAAGATGCAACGCCTGTGATGATATGCAGCGATCCAGGACTGCTTGGCGCAGGCTGTTGTGTAACCATGAAACTCCTCGGCTGACCAAAATCCACGATGCAAAGAAAACGTGCCATCATGATGAAGAGAACTCAGTGTGCTCTCGGTCTGAGAAGCACTGACGACTTAGTCGCGATGAAGCAGATCCTTGACCTTCTGCTTCAGGCTTGGGGAAGACTTTTGCGAAGCGTCGTCTTGCTTCTCGTATTCCTCAGCGACCTCGTTTTGTTGTTCGACACCCTTAGCCCAGCCTCCAGGGATGGTCTCGACACCTCTGTCTTCGGCGACGGCGTTTGCGTCAAAGATGCGCTGGCCTGCGGGAGCACCACCCGGTGATGGGAAGTCCTGTCTTTCGGTGGTTGGGGGCGCGAGCTTGTTCTTGGAGCTCAAGCCAAGGCCTTCTGGTGGAGCTGCACGGGATCCGCGTCTGAGCATAGGAGAGTTGTCTGATGGAGAGAATTCTGAGGAGGAAGAGGCTGAAGGTCCGGTCTCGACGGCGGTGACGATGGTGGGTTCGACCTGGCTCGACATTTTCGACATGCTGATTGGTGTTGTGGTGGATATTAGAAGCCTGAGATGTGCAGCTGAACTTTGGGAGTGTGAACAGTAGGAAATACTCGTTGGGTGGGCACGACTATTTTATCTATCTTTCAGGATGGTTAGTCGCTACGTCACAGCCGGGCTGGGTTTGACCAGTCCAGGCTGTGATTTGCAGTGCTCCACACGGTTCCCGCATGGTAAGCTCACGGATACGAGACACAAGCAGACAAAGATCTGACTCGGCTTGCGCGTCCGAATTTTTCAGCCAGGAGCAGCGAATTGGGTTGAGCATGGCAGTATACAAGCTTGATCCGAGCACTGGTACCTGTATACGAAGCGGGTGAGGAAAAGGCAGTCTAGGAACACCTTGCACGCTGTATGCAGGCAGCATGTGAAGATGCGCGATGCTGAAACAGATGAGCAGTGATTGACAGAGCACGGCTGCATCTGATTGCGTGTCGAGAGGGGAGCCGACTAGAAGTGTGTACACTCAACTCGTACTCTAGGTAACGAGGTCACAAGCGTATCTTGTCAGGGTCGCTATCAAGAATTGAGGCTCTTCCATCGTGGTTAGATTGTGAAACGTTGGATGTTGTGCGCGATTTTGTGCAATGCTTTGTGAAAAAAGTGACGTAGAAAAAAATGCGGGGTGAAGGGTCTCGGCCTCTGCTTGCATCGTCAGTGCAAAGACAGCGGCAAACAAGCACAGTCGAGTCACAACCAGAACATACCTAGAAAGCCGCCCTACAAGAGAAGGACGGACGACCAAGATGGCGCTTGACCAGCAGCGCAATTGGACCATCTCCATGGCCGAGAGCCTGCAGGCCGTCAAGGACAAATCTGCCGCCGCCAATACCCAACCACCCAATCCATCATCAGAGTTACCTATCCGCGACGACGACCCCAAGTCTCACAACTATCACGCCATCGAACCAGCATACCTTCCCGACGAGCTTGTCCTCGAAATCCTCGAATACATCGCCGTCGACCCCGAAGCGCAAAAGTCTCTATACACATGCTGTCTCTTGTCGCGACAATGGCACCGTGCCGCCCTCCCATACCTCTACGCATACCCAAAGATCTACGGCAAAAACTATGATCCTTTCTACCGCACCATGTGCCCCTCCATCAATCTTCGCATCAAAGAGAGTCCCTTGGCCGGCCTCGTCAAGGTTCTGAACTTGGGCATGCTCGTCCATCACAGCAGCAGGAGTGTCACAGCAAGAGTCTTGCGAAGGACAGAAGCAAGCCTGGAAGAGTTCGTCGCGCCCCAGGCCTCATTCGCTATCAACAGCTATGCCGCCCTGTCAAAGTCGCACAACCTGCGCAGTCTCGACCTATCGCTCGTGTCGGAAGCCCAACCTTTGGACATGCTTTTCAAGTCGCTCAGGTCTTTACACCACCTCGAGCGCCTACGATTCCCACGCTCCTCTGGCTTCGGGGCGAACGCCGTCGATCCTGACTCGATTATCTGGCCTCAGGCTCTGAAAGATCTTCACATCAGTGGTGGTATCGATGCGAACTTCCTTTACGGCATCGTCCACTTCCCTCCTGCCCTAGAACGCTTGACCATCGAACACTGTCCACAAGCAAAATCTCACGCCATTCGACAACTTCTCTCAACCCTTTCTCGTGCCCACCTACCTCTCAAGGCACTGTCATTATCACACCTGCCCCGACTAGGCATCAGCTCTTTAGACCCTGTGCTCGGCTTATTCCCCGACCTCGAAGAACTGAGCGTCAGTGTCGACTACATCACTCCCGCAATATTCAATCCTGATTTCCAAGAGTGGCACTCCCACGATACACCAAACTTCACCGACCACAAGCTGCGCATGCTCACCTTCACGAACTCCGGAAACCCCGGTGTCGACGACAAATTCTCACCCATTGATGTTCTTCTGACACTAGATGAAGGGTCATTCCCAAATCTGCGCCAGGTCAAAATTGCAAAGAGCTTAGGATGGGATCGTGGTGAGACTCGGGACGAGACCGAAGCTTTAATTGACAGACTGGTAGAGCTTGGCACAAGAGATTACGAGAACAAGACAGGTGTCTATGCCAACATGTCTACATACCAATGGAAGAACGCCAATTGGAAAGACTGGGCAGGTGTTTGGATCATTGATTAGACGATCAGAAGTCCGACGTTGATCGTTCTTGGGCAGGCGTATTTTCAGGCACGCTTGGATTTCTGCATACCATTGCAACCTCGACTTCACGTCGTGACAAACTGTTTCATTCCAAACCACATGTATATAATATAACGAGTTACGACTATCATGGAAGCGATCATTTGATCTTGACCTCTACTATCTTATCAACTATCCGACATGTTGTCGCAGAGGTCTGATGTGCGACAACAATCTCCTGCCCTAACCGCCCTTTCTCGGAAGATCAGGCACCAGTAATTGAGGCATTATCTGGCCTGTTTTACACACCGACATAGGCCGCAACGTATACGACAAAGACGCTCTTCATTCTTACTTGTCATTTCGGAGAGCAATCACCACAACCAAATCCCGCACTCCAAACCACAAGCCCATCATGTGGTTCACAGCTATCGTACTCAGTCTTCTGAGCATCGCAATGGCATCATCAACACCCTCCAACCTCACAAAAATCGTCAAATTATGCCATCAAACATTTTTTGGATCTCGAGAACCAGCATCAAAGCGACAACAGCGACCATTTCCTCTCCTCGCTTTACCACCAGAAATCCGCCTTCAGATCTACCGCTACGCACTTCCCCAAAAGCAAACAATTATTATGACAAAGCCATCGGCGGCTTACTGTCCGTTCCCACCTGCTTCTTCACCGTTGTCGATCTATCTTCCTGCTGTGTTTGAGAAGTTGCATTATGGATGTCCCTGTCAAACGCGACTGACCCCGCCATTTTTGCCACTGCTGCAAACGTGCAGACTTATCCGCAACGAAGCGCAAGAATTGTTCTACGGCAACAATGCTTTTGTGTTGAATATCGATGTTCCGAGGACTTTGCTTAGGATTCCGGAATTGCTGTCTTTATTCGACCGCAGGTTCGATGGCAGCATCTTGAGCATGATCAAGGACTTCCGAATCAGGGTGGGAGGGAATGTCATGGTTGATGTTTATGGTCCGCCAACCAGGTGGAAGAAATACGGTGGTAGAGTTTTAGTAGCGAGGGTGCCTAATGATGAGATCACAGGTCTCTTGAGAGGAGAGGAAAACATTGGAAAGTGTGTCGAAAGCGTCTTGGATGAGTTTGCAGGTTGTGGCTTGAGTGCCGATATTATCAGGAGGATACTAGACGAGGTTTTCTGGAATTGGCAAGAGAGTGCCTGAGAGCAGTTGCCAGCAACTACCGAAGCACCTCCCCTGCATGAACGGCGACCGTTTTATCTCACTATAAAAATGCACAAAGATCTACCAAATAGGCAGATGTCCGTTGAGAGTGAATCACTCACCGACTCTTCTTTGGGAACATCCCAAAACTGGATACGTTTGTGCATTTCGATAGGTCATTTTTTGACCCTATGATGTTTTGAGAAGATAGTTATAACAAGCCCCAGGCCATATCAACCGCCTCTTCCCAGTTGACAACAGTCATCATGTGTGATTATAAAAATGCACGAATATTTCAGAAACAGGGATACTTCCGCTGAGAGTCACTAAACTTCCGACCTTTCTTTGGATTCATCTCCAAGCCAGACACATTTGTGCGTTTTGATAGGCCATCCAAAATACTATAATTCTACTGAGAGGTACGATATTCGATACCGTAAGCTCTACCGAAGTATTTCTCCCCAAATGACACCACATGTTTATATGGCTATCAAAAGACACAAGTCTTTTATAGATGTAGAGACGCCCATCGAGAGTGGTTGACCTCTACACTCTTCTTTGGACACATCTCGATTTCGGCTATTTTTGTGCAATCTGATAGCTAAACATCTCTGTATGTTTTTGCTAGGAGTATTAAGAAGTGGAAAACATCACGCTGCGTATCAAGTACATATGTTACGAGTTCTCATCTTGTAGTCATAGATGCAGACAATTTGTAAAGGTTCACGATGTTTCTGAAGATGAAAAGGGCCTTCATTAGGAGATTCAATTTTAGATACATTGAGATCTAGCTTGTTTGAACCTTGATAGCTTAACTGATGCTCTTTATAAGTAATATCAAGAAGCTGTAGCGTACTTCATTCAATTTTCGAACTTAAGTAATCCTTTACCTTTATGCTGCCTTTGAACTTGACTAGCCTTTGAGCTTTGCTAGTTGCCAAATAGAATAAGCTTTAGACAAGACAAAAGTATCTGACAAAGCGTTCTGGCAATTGAAAAGTGCGGCAGATGCGAATACACTACTTCACATTAATTGTGAACTAGAACCAATGTTCTGTTGAGAACAATAATGTCACGATTAATAGCATGCACGAAATTGAGATCTGTAAAGGAAATACATTGTCTGATTCGGGCATCTTCTGTGTGGATGCTACCTGATGCTTGACTCAATCGTGCCCAACTACCCGTTTTATGAAGTTCCAGCTTAGATCTTGTTCTCCAATTCCTGGGTGTAGTTCTTAAGAGTCATGAACTCCTCGATGGTGGAGGGTGTGAAGTGCTCAAGAACCTTAGCCAAAGCAGAGTTGCAGGCGCTTGCTCCGCTGAGTGCGGCATGTCCCATGACCACGATTCCCAACCAACGACCAACCACATCCTCGGCAATCTCGTACTTGATGATGGATTGGCGAGAGTTGGCGCTGATGGCTTCCATCATCTTGTTTTTAGCGTCCAAGGCTTGGAGGACGGCATCGTGGCGTTCTCTGGCGGTCTTGAGGTTGTTGAAGGGTGAGTCAGAGAGGCCAAATTTAGCAAGGACCTCATCTCTCTGAGCGCGAACTTTTTCGGAGAGCTTGGCAACTTTAGCACGCTTCTTCTCATAGTCTGCTTCAGTGATGGTCTTGGGGACGGCATCGGAAGACTTCGAGACAGCTACAATCATCAGCTATCGCGTCAAGATCATCTTTGTATACGGAAAACTACCTGTGTCGTTAATGACAGGATCAGTAGTAGACTCGTTGGTCTTGGTGGAATTGCTGGTGCCGGAGAAGACGAGGTCGCCATCGGTGGACAACTCAACCTTTTCCTTGTCGGTGAACACGAAAAATTCGTCGATCTCGGTAGAGTCGGCCTTGATGATGACCTTAGTAGACTTGGTGGCCTCCATGGGGTTGATGTTGGTAGACATGACTTATTCGCTGGCGAGATTGCTTGACAACTTAGCCAAAGATCTATAAGACAAAGCGTTGTAGAATCTTTACCCTAGTCTTGAGTTGCTTGCTGGGCTGAGCTCTTTTTGTCGTTGTGGTAACAAAGTGCAAGGTGTGCGGATGGAAGGAGAGTAAACAAGAGGAGAGAATAAGTACCCATTGAGGACGCGATTTTGCAACTCGGGTTCCGAAGTCATAAGTGAGCCGCCTCAAGTGAATCGAGAGATGAGGGCAGAACTTATTTTTCTCCTCTCGCGGCAGTTGGGTCTACATAGGCAGCTCTGTTCACTCCGAAAGGGTTCTCGCTCACTCACCGCGGTATATAAAACACCTTCTCTGGGAGCTTTGTCTTCCTCTCCCTTCCTTCTACATCCTCCATCACCAGATATCCGATCAAACCAACCATCCAAAATCTCTCCACAACCACAGCCAATCATCATCAGAAAAGATGATTTAGTGCCATCGTTAACGATTTGGGCGTTTTCAGGAGCTGCGTCTGTCAGGAGTTAGCAGATCTGGCTGAGGGTCTTACGAATTCTGAAAGTCAAGGAATCGCAAGGAGGAAATTATTGTTTCACTTACGGATGCTAGGAATTGATTGCTGGAATTCACTGTCGTCGATTCTGTTATAGATGTGTTCTCATCACCACGATGCGCGGCTCCAGCAATATTATCAGAGTCACCAACAACGATAGTTACCACAGCGGCACTTGCTGTGATACTCACAACAGTCTTCTTGGCCCCTTCGGTCGCATCAAACACCTTACTTGCAAGCATGTCGTCCACACAATGCTCCTTCTTGATGTCGACACATCTTTTAAGATCTTTCTCCAGCTTAACTGCAAGATTCACTAAGGAAAGCGACTGCATGAGCTACAGTACGAATCATCGCGAGTTTTCTTCGTGAGGGTCCCTTTGGCTATCAAAATCATTACCAGCGGCGTCTGCTTGTTCGACACGCTCACACAGGATTTTAGGGCCTGTAGGTCTACAGCTGTGTCAGAACTGCATACACAAAACTACCGTTCTGGAGAGTCCTCGCATACTCGCGGCGCGATGTTGCAGCGCACCTAGGAGCAGGCAACGATGGAAAATTCGCGCTCTCACACATCGGCGCTACGCACGAATTTGTTCTCAGCCCCAGCCGCAGACATCCTAACTACGATTGGGACTGGGACCATCGATCTATTCACAACTGACAATACCTCGCTTTTTCTTCCCTCTCACTCAATTACAGCACTACAAAAAGACCATCTCTCCAACCACACTCTCTACACCTTTTCTCCAACACGCATCGATCCAATATTATTCAACTTGGCTGCTACAAGTCCAATACTTGATTCTTGACAACATGCAAAGCGGCAACTCGGATTTCATCCCGGCTAAATATCTTCGTCAGCTCCAAGCTAGAAACAAGAGCTTTGGTATCAATATAGACTACTCTCCGTTCTGGATGGGACCACCTTTCCGCCAGAAGAATCCCGAAGTCACCGCCAATATGACTTCCTCGTGTTCATCCAACGAAGGACGTAGTCTCGAAGTTCAATCCGACGATCTTCCAATCGCCAGACCCAAGTTATCCTCCCAAGATCTGAAGTACGAGACGGTATTCTTGGTATACAAAGGCTACCTCAAACTCCAGGCCGACGCCCAAGACGACAACCTTGAGAATCTAACTCGCTTGTGCCTTCGCTTCAATTGGGTCCCCTCCATCGACACGGTCAACTGGCTGATCCAGGAGGCCAACATCGTCAACGAAAAACATCGCCTGAATACCCTTTCATGCAGGAGTTCAAGTTCCTCATGTGCGTCACAATGCAGACCAATCAACCTCCCTTGTTTGTGGGCGTACTCACTTTCCACAAAGGCTCGACCGAAGTTTGGGCTGGTTGGTCAGAGACCAAGAAGGATGCAAACTCCACAACAACCGTCAAGACTGAGCTCTACGATTCACCCAAGGCCGAAGCTGGTGAAGCTCTTGAACTTGACCTCAAACCTGCATGGCGCCGACACATCAAGTGGGATGAACCACTTGAACAACTCTTCCAGATGAGTGAAGTTCTCGAGAATGGTCAAAATCTTGGCAAAGCAGCTCAAGTTCAGGATGCCATCTTGCTTAGCGTCGCGAAGGTGGTGACACGTTTCCCAGGTCTCATGAGAGTACCACTGGATTCAAAGGTCAGCCGAGGTTGTATCACCAGGACTTCTGGGTTCCCAGAGCGCCCCTTCGACGATCGCGAACCCAAGTCGCCAGACAGTTCGTTCTTGGAAGCCCATCGCAAGCTCAACTCTGGACCAGATGCCACCAAGAGTGCGCATAGATGCCACCCTCCAGACAGAGACGACGACAAGGCTCCTGATAGTAAGGCTAGCAACAAATCCACTTCTCAATGGCCTTTGAAAAATCCGATCACCAAGAAGAGAAAGAAACATCCCGTCGCTGACACTAACTCTGACTCGGACTTGTCACCTCCATCGAAGAAGAAGAACACGTCGCTTGGACGAAAGAGAATGTCTATCGAAGGCATCATGTCGACTCCCATCAACTAGAAGTGGAGCCTTTGACAAAAGTTCGCCTTGCCACGACGCCAAAGTGAGCCAGACTTGACGACGAAGATGAAACTTTTGGTTTTTGCTTTTTGCTTTCTTTGCCAACATTGATGTTTCTTTTGCAATTTGACACCTCTTGCTTTTCTTCTCAAGAGCACTTCGATGACCCGGGCAAGTTTTTGATCTTGGAGCGGCAGATATTCACAAAGCAGACTTGGGGGAAAGAAAAGAAAAACTCCGAAACCGTAGAAAAAAAATTGAAAAATATGTTAGAGTAAAACTTGGTCCTGTGCTTCAACTTGTGTTTTTACGCATGTACATCCTTCTAGATTGCTGCCCTTGGTCGAGTATTGAGAACGAACTTGGATTGACGGACGCTTTCATGTTGACAATCATGTTCATTGTGACGACGAAGTCGGAGATTCACTCTAGTTGATCTAGGTTCACACCAAGTAAACTCCGGCAACGATTTGGTGTTGATCATTGCTGCAAGGAGTTCAAACTTGCACTTCACACGGCAGACACCTTGCACTTAATAAGGGCTTGGGAGAGCAAGCAGAAAATATCAAGTTCATGTCTGTACTTGGCGACCATTCGAGTTGGAATACACTTGATGACCGCAGAATGTAATTGGATCTACGCTTGGTCACATCTTTCGAGTACTGCCAGCAGCGCGTGTTGAAGGTGTGCGACGTCTATAGAGTTTCATGAAGGCGAGGAAGCGTACTGACTTGTTGCTGAACTACTTGATAAAGTTAGGCTTTTTTGTTTCCATTGTCCGTTTCAAGTTGACTGACTTTGCTTCGCCTTTCTTGCAATCTCCACTCCCTTCGCCATCTTGAAGTCTTTTTAATCTTCACGACCATCTCTCAACTTCACGCCCAAACCTGCAGTCATTTCTCAGTCCCTGATCTTGGCCCTGTTTCAACGACGGTCTGTCATTTGAGGTTTCGCCAATCCACTCATGGTACGAACTGGTCCCTGCCAATGGCTCTACACCAAGTCAGAATTTGTGCGATGAGATAGTCGAAAACATTTTGGACTTGGTCGTGGCCCTCTGCAACGATCTCATCAGCAGCCAATCTGAGCGGCTGAGGTAACTTCCTGTCACCGCTATGGATCACATAGAAATTTGCGTTCACGGTGAGGTTCGAGATCCTGAAGTTCTTGATGTTGGAGCGTCTTTTGAAGTGGTTCAAGAACGTGGTAGGCCCAAGATCGTTGACATCTTTGTCAACCCAAACGTCCATGTTGGAGATCTCCAGGCACTCAAAAGTCCGCTGCGTTATTTTTGAGCCCAGCGAAGTCAGGTCTTGGCTCTTCAACTGCAAGTCCTTCAATGTGAATGTTTGATATCTGTTGTCGAAAAAGACTGATGGTAAATTATGAAGAGAGCTGCCAGTACGTCCAACTCTCGCGAAGATCCAATCGTCAAGTGCGATAGTCTGACCTTGAAGCGAGAGGTGGCTCAATGCACCGGTCTGGACTTCGACGGTAAGGCAAGGGCCCTCGATGCAGTGGGGTCTGCTTCTCAATATTTCCACCACCACATACCTAAGCATCAAGTTCGACTTGAACTGATTCGATCCTTCAATGAGAAAGGCATTGGCTTGATCATCTGTGATGAGGTTGATCTGTGTACGTGGGCGGGCAACTGTAGTTAAAGAAAGGCGTTGCAGGGAATATCCAGTGATTTTGGCGGCCTGAGAGATGGCGAACATAGTTCCGCGCGGATTGGCACTTGTGAGCCCGTTGTCGATGCCATAGGACTTGATATAACCATGACCTAAGAGTGTGGACCGGCTCGGAAGGGTGCCAATCGTCGGTAAGTCGTCGACGATTCGATAGCAGAAACTGTCAGAGACCCCGAGACTGACTTTGCGGTTGCCATGATGACTAAGATTCTCAAGGACGGTGACAAGCATAGTAATGTGATGTCCGGCCCGGCGGAACTCACTGTCCTCTCCAAGTAGAGGGTCTGAACTTTCTGGCGAGGGCTCCTTGGTGCGTGCAGTCGAGAACTCGATAGACTTGACGTAGGTACTGAACATCGCGTGACTAGTGATTTGGACAAGATCATGTAGGCTTGGCTCCGTGAGGTGGTGGCGAAGATGAGCAAAGTGCACCTTGGCAAAGATAGCTGAAACACAACTACAGGCCTGCTTGGACACTAGGTGAAGTACGGGCAGCTGTTCTTCGTCGAGCAGAGCCGTGATCATGTGTAAGATCTCCGGTGGAAGATCTAAGAAAGTGATGACCGGCTTAGTAGACGAGGCAACCTTCCGGTGCTTCTTCAAGTTTAGCATCTTGGTTGGTGGTGCCATCTCGCTTGCTCGGTCGTTCTCCAGAAGTGGCAGTTGCTGTTGATGGAGAGTGGATAGGATGAGCAGTGGGTATGCGCAGGCCTTCTAAAGGCTAGAATGACGCCGAGTGAGAACGGTTTTGACCAAGTGAAGCCAGGGCTAAAGATAACGTAGCAGGCGTCTGCGATCGAAGCAGTATTGAAGATGAGATACTGTGCGGAATATGTTAGATAGCATTGAACGAATTAAGTCTAAGTTCATGTACCGTATGCAATAAGTATCTTTGAGGACCGTATGTTGGGAACTTGAGTGACAGGCGAAGGTCAACTTCGCACCAAGGATGAACTTTTAAGCTGACTTCGAGTTGAGGAGCAGAATAGTGTTGGTGACGATCTCTGTTCGGCGCTGAGTGCAGAATATGTGAAGAGGGTGCGATGCTGCAGGCTGTCCGAGTAACTGAAGAGACAAAAGGAAGCAAGTTGAAAGGAAAGTAAAGGGGTTGGTGTTCCAAAGGAAA
This sequence comes from Aureobasidium sp. EXF-12298, assembly GCA_024195555.1. Lineage (NCBI taxonomy): Eukaryota > Fungi > Ascomycota > Dothideomycetes > Dothideales > Saccotheciaceae > Aureobasidium > Aureobasidium sp. EXF-12298. The sequence continues at coordinate 42,933 of SWBJ01000063.1, read as the reverse complement.
GAGGAAGAGAGGTGGAAGGGGAGTGAGATAGAACCTCAGAGTTTGTGAATGAAGTGAAAGTTGACCATGGCCGAATCAGTTTACAGCTTCTCTAGCTGCTCGACAATGTCGTTTAACAGCTGCAGACATGCACAATAGTGGCACGAGAAAAGTGACGGCTGGAGAGGGATATGATAGGGACTAAAGTCTGTGGCCCAAATCTTTGAAGTGCTGGACTAAGGATGTACTGTTTATGGTATTGGCAGGCAAGAGATGAGCTGGGGTCAAACATAAGAAACCCAAAGACAAAGAACGAAGCAAGAAGACATGAGGAGCGAGATACAGAAGCAGCTTCTAAACAGCCACAAAGCTCCAAAGTACCCAGATGCAAGTGGAAGGCCAGGTGTTACCAGTGATAAGCTGAATAGTGCTGTAGCTGTCTGCAGAGCAAACAGTACCCGCAATACCACGGCCATTGACACCACAGCCAATATTACCATAACCGTCAACATTGCAGGTGAAGTAAGACTTGGTAGCATCGCCTTGAGGAGCAAAGTACAGAGGAGATGTAATCGTGGTGGGAGCGAGGGCAAAAGCGTAACCAGCAGCACTGCCGCTCTGCACAACCATATGCTGATTGGCCTGGTCAACGACGAATTTGGTAGCATCGGCCGGGTTGGAGACCAAGCTGCTTTGTCCGCCATTACCAGAGATAAAGATATACTTTCCATCGGCGCTGGTTCCGGAGCGGGAGATCTGGATATGATACGTGTACGAGACAGGGTCTGTGGTGGTGTATGTGGTGGTGACCTTGCCGTTCTTGGCACCAGAGACGACGTTGGCGCCAGACTTTGAAGGAGATCCTGCTTGCGTCTTGAGCCAGCATGTGCCTGGAACTGATGTCAGTGTTGAAGACTCTATGGGAAGCAGAATGAGATTTACCTGAGCCGATTCCGTTGGTACCACCGACATAGGTGAAAGCGTTACATTTCGAGTCGGCATCGCAAGCCGTCATGCAGTCCTTGTAGGAGCTCGAAGCAGCAGTGTTTGTGTAAGCACCTTGAGTCAAGTCCGATGCGGCATAGATGTTGTATACATTGTCCAGAGCATCTGTGGCGGTTGAAGGTGGGGTAGTGTCAGGTTTGGCTGCGAGTGCAGCAGCATAGGCAGTGGTCATGTAGCCATTGCTGCCAGAGATGAGGACCTGGAAGTTTCCACGCATTTGACCGTAGTTATTGGCATTTGCAGCAGCCACAGCACCTCCCCAGTACACACACTTCACATTGATAAAACTGGGAGGGTCAAGACAAGAAGGACCGTCAGTGGAAGAGCTGGGATCTCTTTCAAAGTAGATGTTGACCGAATTGCAGCCGCTGATGGTGGAACACTTGCTTGTGCAGGTCTGTACATCGTACGACGACAGAAGAGTGAATCCGAGGTACTGATCAGCAGAATTGGAAGCGTTCAAGCCTGAAAAGGACTGAATCCAGCCAGATGGAGTGGTTGCCAAACTTGCTTGATGGTTGTAATAAGTGTCGGCAACGAATCCAGCTGCAGTATCAGGAGAAGAGTTGTAAGAGATACCAGATGGCTGGGGGACGCAAGTAGCTGCACGCTTCGAAAGATCGGTGGCAGTTGCAGTGGCCTGTACGGAAGCAGACGACAAGGCAACCGAGACATCGCCGGCCGAGTCAAAGACATTCGTTGCCAGAGGGTCAGAAGATGCAGTTGCAGTTACGGCAACAGTGGTCGCAGTGATAGCGGGTGCGTCTTCTGCGGTCACATAGACAATTGGTAAATTGAAGACTGTTGTGGGGACGGCCACAGAGATTGCATCAATGTCGATAGAGGTGGTGTTCTGAGCACTAGCCAAAGCGGCCAAAGCTATGGTTGTTGCAATGTTTCGGCGCATGTTGAAGATGTGGAAAGTCTGTAGGCTTGCGATGGTGAGGGAGTGTATTGGTCTGCTGCTGAACTGGTTGATTGCTGTGGGAACTCATTGCTGTACTTATACCTCCATCTCATGAGAACTCAACAACTATACAGCACTGCCGATTGCTTGGCCAGACGGCATAGCCTAGCAAGATTGCCAGCCAACAACATCGCGTCCAAGCGCATTTGGGTCTCACTCCTCAGCTGGTTTCGGTGAGGCCGTGGAACGTGACCATATTCAAGATAGGTGGCTGCTCGCTACACGAGTGTAGCAAAGTGGTTCGACGTTGGCAATCTTGAGAGTCCGTAGGCTTGCTATACCTGTTGTGGTTTCAGGACGCTTCACGGACCGTTTGGCAGCGGTATAGCCGACATCTAAGACAAAATCTAGACTCCAGAGCCAGCATTGGTAGGCACGTGGTCAACGATAACTGACCTCCGTCGCAACCATATTTCAGGTCTACAACGGTTCGAGGGATGTCACTCTGGCAAGATTGTTGAAGAAGATGAGGAGAACTCGCTGTGAAAGTCGAGCTCTATACCATCGGCAATGTCCGAGACGAGTTAGCTCGCGTATACTTGTCTAGGCCATCCCAGCTCGTGTATAGTTGCCTCTATTCCAAATCCATGTCTCGTTTCCGGCTTGACTTGGACACCACACTGATTATCCCGCTGGCAACCTTAGACTACAGCTGTCCGAACAGAAGATCCAGGAGTATACTGCCTCCTTCGAGAAGACTTCGAGAACAACGGTTGCTTCTAGCCTGGCCGTTAAGCACGAACCACGAAAGGTCTACAACCGTCACCACGATCCCCTATGTTTTATCAAGCATGTGTATGTGCAGACCACGCGACATCTTGCAGACTGAGATGTCCATTAAGGGGCATCGCCTGCGATCAGTGCTCACAATCGCTGTGCCAAGATGGCAATGGTAAATCTTGTGCTTGACAAATCGCCGCTGCTGCTTGTGAGTATGGCTTGTTCAGAAGCGATATGTGCTGGTCAGCAGAGTTTAGTTCGCCATGGTTATAGGATCGCTGAGCGGAGAACTTCCTTATGGGCTTCTGTGGCTTCTACAGCTGCGAGGCGCTGATAGTACAGGTATTTCAGGGGAAAAGGAGCAGTCTGTTGCCAAGGTCTTTCTCTATTCTACATGTTTCCAAAGGCGATAGATACCTCGAACATCTTCAGGCACGACTGAGATAAGAAAGCTCAAGTCACTGTCTGGATTCGTGATAGGCACGCATGTCGTTCTTTCCCTGTATGAGTTTTCTGTCATGGCGTCGAACGCATGTGACTGCCTTCGACTCAAACAAAACAAAAAAGACATGATTTCCTGAGCCGCTATTGTAAGGAGCCTGTTCTTTGTTTCTCCTTGATATGCTTGATTGACACTTTGCGCGCACAATGGTGTCCAAGGTCGCCCTCGTGGGGATCTTATTTCCTGTCGTCATCTATATCTGCGTGGCCGCCATCTTTCTCTTCGTCCTGGGATGCGCACTGTACGTTTGCGCTGCTAACTTTCGTCAATACGTTCGAAAGACATATCGAAGGGTGACGATTCGAGTCCTGACCTACTTCCTGCTAGATGACTGACATTTCTCACAGTTCAAGCTTCTGTACTGGCCGGAACAAACCTTTGACTTCCTGGGTCTGCCGCCTGAGATCCGATTGATGATTTATCGTTACACACTTCCGGCGAACGGCATCTACTACCTTACTGCTCGCAAGATGAGATTCTATACCTCTCCTCCGCAGCAAGATCTAAAGGATGAGATTGTTCATCCTCCACCCTCTCTCCTTCGCGTCTGTCGCCTGGTGTACCTAGAGCTCTGGCCGATGGTTTACAAGACCTGCACTTTTTATATCACCATATACTCTATCAGGGATGTCCTCTATACCCTACACCTCATCGACAAGTTAGGGATCAACACCACCTTACGGCCAACCGACCTCTTCTCTTGCATGCGCAACATGCGTATCAGAGTCAACAACCTCGTTTTCGACATTCACCCATTGTAGCACAATGGCCGTGAAGCAATGATCGCAGAGCTCAGTCTAACCACTCAACTCTGGTCTGGCCCTGGTATTTCACTCTTGCAGGACATGTTTCAAGCTGCGCTCCTGGTGGCATTGTATCAAGGTCGTGAGATCGTCGTGAATCGCACGGACGTCCAATGCCTGAAGGAATTCTTATCTTTCCTGCTTCAGACCAGAGTACTGGACAAGCGCGTGTTGGTCAAGATGCTGCCATGGTATCAACGCCGTCAGAGCCGTCACAAGTCTTTCACATCTCCTGTTTGAGTGGTGAAAAGACTCAAATCGCTACACCAGAGAGAACGTTGCCGCACGGATAGGTAGATGGATAGGACTCTTCGGCTCATGTTGCTTGATCAAAACGAACTGCTTTACCAGAGAGGATGTTGCTATATGTATGGAGGAAGGGACGCTCCGGCTCATGTTGCTTCATTCAAGCTCTGTAGATAAGACTTCGCTCTAGACAAGATCAAGAAAGGATCTAGCTTTATAAACGAAGATGACCAAACCCAAATGAGGACGATAAGAGTTGCAGGCTTAGAACCTACCTATATGAAACATTCGCGCATTTGTGTCATTGCTTTGAAGTAAAATTGGTTTCTCATTCAGTGGTAGGCAATCTTTCCTATCCTATGCTACGAGATCTTGTCTCGATTCCTATCCAAACTTCGCCTCTTGCTGTCCCTGGGGTATAACTGGTCAAAACCCCTCCTTCCTGTTCCCAGTCCTATCGATAAAGAAAATATGCACCTTCCAATGAAACAGTACAACGCCGATAGAATATGCCCTCAAGCCGTATTGCGCCACTCGTCAAGAGTCCCAAAGTTCCGAAAAGAATAAACAAAGAAAATGATGAAGCATAAGTATGGTATGCAAAAGGATATGCAAACAAGAGACTTTTCCCACTGACGATGCAAAATCAACAGAGAAGTCTAGATGTATACCCGATTCGCAAATCGGGTGAGTTGATATGTGGTTAGACACACTTCCTGGCCTGGAAAAGACCGAGGCTCAGACTGGTGTCGTTGGCACCCATAATAGGTGTTGGGTCAGGCATCAGCTCCCATCGTCTCAACATGTATGGTGTTTGTTTGAGCTCAACAGGACCTCTGTTCGCACCCATGCCCATGGAAAGCCTCTGTTGCTGGGCTTGCTGCTGTTGCAAGTGTGCTTGTGACAGAACAGGTGTGTTGGGAACAGAGGGAGGACGAGCAGGCATGCCAGGTCGGGCGGGCACTGGCCATGGCCTTTGCATCATCGACGGAGACTGTGTAGCTGAAGCCGGCGAAGAAGAGGGTTGCAAGGGGGTAGATGTCGGGTTTTGTTGGGCTGCAGAAGCTGGAACGACCTTGGAAGCGAGCGACAACCAGGCGTCAGGAGACGTGTGAGTTCCGAACAGGTAGCGCAGACGAGGTATGCAACGAGTTTGAGGTGGAAGGTTGCGCAGAATCGTGTGCATGTGCTCATTAGATAAGTCATCTGAGATCATGGAAGCGACGTCGAGGATGTGTTCAAGAATTGCTTGCTGGCCTTGTAGCTTGGGGTGAATGAGAAGAGCACACAGGACACCCATCAGAGGAATCAGATCTTGTGCAAGAGTGTTCGCATCTTGAAGTGTGTGATGATGCATGGTGGTGAGCTGTAACAACACATTGATGCCGAATGCCATGCGCGCCTTCTTGTCTGATTGTGCGGGGTCGAGGGGGTTGATACCCTCTGCAAACTGACCCAGACGTTTGAAGTGCTCGGCAAGCATGATGAAAGCGGTTGATGGCACGGAATGGGATGAAGCGGCAAGTGCAGACGCTTCAACTGCTTTCAAGTATCGTCGCACAGCAGCCTCCTCTTCCATAGATCCATCCATAGCAATGATGGAGGAAAGCTTTTCCAAGATACACTCACCTGCCCAAGAGTGGATGTGATGGATAAGATCTTTGTCAAGGGCGCCCAACAACTGTGGCCAGACTGAAGAAGTGTGCTCAATAGCATTCTGGAAAGTACGAATCAGACTGGCTTTGTCGGTTTCTGACAGATTGTTGCCTCCAGAAAGGACTGATGAAAGCTGCTGCAAAGCTACTTGGCTGAAAGGCAAAGAAAGCTCTGTTGTGGATTCGACAATTTGATTCACTTTCTCGATTATGGAAACTTGCTGTTCCTGTAACGCGGGGTCCAGCAAAGAGTCAAGGAGAGGTTGTACAGAACCCTGAACGGCCATCTGATTGTTCTTGGAAATGAGCTCCTGCGAGACCAGCTTACGGTCCCTAATGATGTACTGACGGAGCAACGATGTGATTTTCTCGCCCAATGCATTACCATTCTTTGGCAGAACTGATTGAGGGTTCAGTTGCAGTAATGATCCGATGATGCGCAGAATACCTGCTTTCTGTTCAAGACAGAACAGGTTCTGTGCAACTTTGAATCTGTAAGCTTCGGCTGACTGGTTGGGCAGCACTGATGTCGATGGTATCAAAATCTTTGCACAAATGACAGCGACACGACTGGCGTTGGCAGGTTCTGTAGACTTGATGGTATTGAGCTTCTTCTCCCATATCTGGTAAAAATTGTCCAGCTTCAAGCAGCTAGAACCGACCAGGGAGGCAACAACACCTTCTACAGTCTCACATGGTGCTATCGTCTCGGCCATTCTATTGACGAGCTTCTGCACCAATTGCTCAAACGTGGTCTGGTCGAACGATCTCAGTTGCGCAAACCATGTGCTAGCACGAGACAAGCCTTCAGATCCCATCTTGACACTCCGATCAGCAATGGTAGTGAACATGCGCACCATCAGCTGCTCGTCCATGGTGTTACCACTAGTGAGCACACGGTCGATGTCGTCGTTGGAATCAACGCTACCAGAATGCGAGATTGCCATGCTATCAGATGCTGGTGAGCATGCAGTAGTAGAGCTTTGAATCTCACACATTGCGAGCTCACTGTCGAGGGTCTTTGCATACATTACGCTAGATGGTATGCGACGGACAAGTCTTGACAATGCTAGAAGGAAAGTACGATCTAGAGGTTGTCTTGAACGCAAGCGACGTTGCTGCTGATAGATTTGCGAAATCAACGCTGGCAAGAAACCCATGGTAGCGAAGATCTCGATGTTCAGATTGATGGTGTCTGCTGCAGCGGCCAGGATCTGGGGGTTGCTGCAGCTAGACGCAGCGGCAAGTACTTTAGCCAAGCTCGGGTAATCTTCGAACTGTTCCAGCGTATGGCGCACCAGACAGAAAGCGGCAAGGTTGCCATTGAAGACGGTTTCATTGGCAGAGTCGAAGCTCTGCGATACGACTCTCTCACATAACCACCTGGCCACCGCCATCCTGACAGCTCCAACAGGGTTGTTGCTGAGCGCAGGCTCATGCGAAGTTACACCAGGGCTAGGCAGAGACATGCCACCGAGGTGTTGAGAGAGGACGGCTTTGTAATTTTCAACCTCACGCGCTTCGGCATCAGCGTGATAGCCAACGCGATTCAAGAGCGTACGTCTTAGATTGACGATGTGAGAAGAGAGGTAAGCGGTTGGTAGTTCGAGAAGAAGCTGGGCCTCACTCGCAGCAGCATTGGCTCCAGACAAGACACCCATGGAGATGAGCCATTGTAGGTACCTGCCAACCGAGAAGTGACCAGATCGGGCGAGGGCGGAGACAAGCTTGTAGATCAGGCGCGGTTCCATATTGCGGTCGTTTCGAGCTTTCTCGAGAATGGTCAATACCGCGTCGTCTGCACCGAAGCCCGCAAAGCTCCAGTATCGAATCAACTGTGCGGCAAGGTAAACACGAGCGATACCAGATCGATGTTTTGAAGCTGCCCATTCGAGTATCGTGACAAGCATTGAACGCGTTTCGATGCCTAGCTGCTCACATTGAGCAGCGATTCTATCGATCTGAACATCCAAGCCGACAGAGTCCAAGATGTCTAGTAAGCGGAGTTTGGGGGAACGACAGGTTACTTGTGGAGATGCTCCAGATAATCGGTTGTTTCGTCTTGCAACATTGGTCAAGCCGTCGGCTTCTACGTTGAGTCGACCCGTGGGCTTAACAGCAGCGAACGTGGCCTTGTACTCGTTCCATGACTTCGGTAACACTAGACATCCTCGATGATTGACAGCCAGGATAGTGATGAGTTGATTGATGCGCGTTGTGAGTTGTAGGTTAATACCATAGGGTGTACCGGCAAGAGCTTTGGCATGTCCAAGTAAGGCTTCGGAAAGTCGGTGACCACGTTTTCGGTGAGAGATGAGATGTTTCCAGTAAATCTGGGTGAGCAGGATCCAGACAGGCAATTTCTCGGAAGAGCTCTGCTTGAGAGAAGTGAGGATCCAGTCCATGTAGTGTTCTTCATCAAGGAGATGCTCAACATAGAAGTGAGTACCCAAACGAACAGCATAATTCATCTTTTGAGACCATCCTCGCTGTCCGCAGCTGGTAATGATTCCATCGATGAACTGTTCGACAAACACTGTCCATTCTCTGATCCATTTGAGTTCACCAGCCAGAGCAGCGGGACCAGAGACACCTTTCCTTTTGAAAGCACGGATCTCGTTAGCTCCGACGCACTTGGAAAGCCAGACAGCTCTGGCGATGGGAATATCCTTGGAAATACAATGGTCGAGGAGAACCTTGCCACGAATACCATGGGGAATGGTTCTACTAAGCTTTCGCAATGGCACTTCTGGGTTAGCAAGATCCTTGAGCCAAGCTTCTCTTTTTGTGTCGGTCAGGGTGACTCTTGGTGGCGGCTTGAAAGTGGAAGGGGCAGTGCAGAGACGCATTTGAGACCTCTTGTCCAGCACCTGGACAAAGAGGGCGGACAATACGCCCAGTCCATTCTTGTTCTTCAAGCTAGGCCAGAGGTGAGGACGAGCGATGTTGGACTCAGTCTGAGAAGCACCAGCAGGCTTGTCGCTGTATCCGGACTTGATGAGGTGCTCGTTCAGCACATCTTCCGGGTGCTTGCCTTCGATGTTGGTCCATGGGAAGAAGTCGGCAGCCTTGTCTCGTGGAAGGGCAGTTGCGACTGCAGGTGGCTGCAAACCGTTGGCTCGCGTTGATGGATCCAGGACGGGTGGAGGTGAGGGCTTCGGAACGGGTGGACGAGATTGACCTTGTGTGGTCAAAGACTGGGGACGACGAGGCAGCGGTAGTTGTGTTGTGCGTTGGGAGAGGAGACGTGGTGGGATGTGTTGAGTGGGCTCGTCGGGAGTGTTGACGGACTGTGCGGCGTATTGGAGCATGCCGTTTGCCGTGTATGCCGAGTGATTCGCGTCGTCGACGTCGGTAATGTCATGTTGGCGATTCAGATTGACGTTGCTGAGTTTGGAGGGAAGAGCAGGGCGGTTCAGAGGGCGAGGGTGAGGGCCAGGAACTTGCGTGCCCGAGGGTGGTTGGCTTATCATGGCACAGTTGCGGAGTGGGTGCACCTCATACTCGAGGCTTCAGACGGAAGGGGCCATGGGTATAGCAATGGTGATGGCAGCAAGAGTTGTGTGGGTAAAGCAGGAGTTGGCCAGGATGGTGCAACCCGACATGCTTGGTGGTCGGTCAGTCACAGGCACACGTCGCACACGAGACAGAAAGGTGAGAGGGCGAGGTCCAGAGCAGCTGATAGCAACATGTCATATCCGATCTACCGTACCAAAACGCTTGTCGCTGATAACTTGGCTGAATTTAGGTCAACGCTCGCTCCACCGCCCGCACAACACACCGCACCAGGGAGCTCGTCACTTTTGCCGACAACTTTAGTCCCACGTTGGCGACGGCTTTCATCAACCAACAACAGCCGCCACCACCCAATCTGAGAATTTCCCCCAATCGAACCAAAGCCACCGGCGACATGGCTCTTGTTCTTGCTGCTCCTTACCCCAGCCCAGGGCTAGACTGCCGCTCCAAGCCCTGTTCCTTCCGACTTCTTTCAGCAAACATTTTCTGGCCTGCCAAGCCTGACCTGACTGTGACCTGACTCTGGCTTTCCCACCTTACCCCAATCTCCCAAAGCGTCCATTCCTACAGTGAAATCTGCAACACCTCTTCGTTATCTCGGCCCAGCTCCTTCCCGGTGGGGGGAGAGCCCCGATATCCTTGGTCTTTCTTTGTGTGTGCTTTCAGCCTCGCCCAAACGGTGGCCTCGTCAAACCTTCGCTCTTCGCCGTCATGTTGTTTGCTTCTTTGCAATTCCGCTCCATCATCCTGGCGTGATGAGTCTTTTCGCTCTCGTAATATCCGCAGCAACGCGGACCTCCCTCGGTCCTGGTCTTATGCCTGCCGTCTGCGACAAGCAATTGATTTGCAAAAGCCGAGACTGGCTTTCTTTTTGCTCGCCCTCGCCATCTCATCTCTGTTCCTGCCTCCTTCTCCGCATTTTGGATCTATTTGCCTTTTGAGCGATAGCTTTGCCCAAGTGCCCGCTCTATTGGCCAGAAACGCTCCGTGATGCACTTCGTCCCTTCCACCGTGCGAGTATCTCCTTGCAGCCATACGGCATCAGATTGACCATGTCGTGCTTCTCTCAACGCTTTCCAAAACATCCGCGTCGTATCTTATTTGATCCGTGACCTTGCGCCCGACCGGATGCGCACGCGCACTCTATTCATGCTAATCTCATCATCTCCTTTCATCTGCATATCTCGAGATAAAGCGAGGCGTCGCATTTACATATCGCAATCGCCGCCTTATCCGTACCAAGCCCACGTGCTCACTCGACTCCCTGAAGAAGCAGGTATCTATCCATCGTAACTTATCTCAAGATACAGAGCTGCATGTCTTTGTTGTTCCGTATCTGGCACTCAAAGATACACAATCTCTTTCCGCATTGCACATCGCGAAGTCAAATCTCATCTGAATATGTCGGCCGCATGGAGCGGAGTTTCTTTCGGAGTGTCGACTTGTGTCCCTGGACTGCGACTCAGGGAGCCATGTTCGGAGCGTCGATCGCATAATTATGCTCGTTGATCAGACGTGTCGATTGTTCTTGAGCAGTTCAAACTCTCCGACCTCGCAGTCAGCCGGCATTATTGTGACAAAGGTCATCCATTGACCATCACGGATTTCTGCCCGGATACACTGCCTCGATACTCTCGGGTCTTGAGGTCTTCACACCCTTGCCTGCAGCCTGACCGATTAGCGGCTTCTGTCGGGCCTCGAGAGTTCGTCTACGACTCCTTCCTTTGATGCTTGTCTCTTTTTTTCCCCACATTCTGCGAGCCGCCTATAGCCGACTTTGACCTCCATTTTGTGCCTTTATCGGTCGATAAAAGGGAAATCGCCTTTTGTCACCGGCAAGACAAATTCCGGACGCGATGATACGGATGGCAAAGTTCAGTAAGATCTCGCACAAGTCACCATGAAGGCGCATCATGCTCGATCATGCTTGATCATGCTTGTTACATCACCTCCTTGCGCTTCCTTCGGCATCAAGCGTCAGTGAAGTCTAAAGGCTCATTGCTCTTTTAGGTAGGCACAGCGCCTAATTTTGCCATTTGCAACATGCCATCATCAGAAAAGGTTATCAGATGCCCAGGCTTGGGATTCTGATCCTGATCCATCTGATTTCGAGATAGACTCTATCGCCCACCTCGGTACTCCGAAGTCGGCCGAGAACGCTGGCCTCTCTGGCTAGACGATCAGATAGGCGGACGACATCAATCTTGAGGTGCTTGGGGCCGACGAGTGTGTACGGTATCAAGACTGACATCAACAAGAGCACGATGTTATTCCGCCCTAAAGAACGGCAGTTCCGTTTCGGAATTAGAATACAGAGATACGGAGGGCTGGGCTAAATGAGGCAATCCTCTACCGTTTAGACGTGCTCACCTCGATATCTTGAGACGCCATTGTGTCTGAATGTCACGATCTATCGCGTCAAATGCCCTCATAGCTGTGATAAGATCACTCTTTTCGTTGCTGGGCTATATCGGAAGTATGCCATATACCACCCGTGTTAGACAAGGGTCGTCAGCTTAGCTGTGTCCGCCTATCGTGACTCTTCATTCTTGTACTTGTACGATATTGGTACACTAACTCTTCAATCAGATAACAATCCCTTGAATTAAACCTTGTAGTACTTCAAGACAGATAATACATTCAGCTAGGTGCAACACGTCGCCGATAACCAGCGCTGGTAGGTCAAGAATTTGTGGTTGGGAGGACGACCCTGGCACACTCAACCTGGACTCTCGCTTGCTATCCTATAAGCATATGAGCATAACGACGAGGATGCAGAAGCTGATGACTAGACTGATACTGGTGTAAACAACCGATTCGTCGGGACATCAACAATGGCGGTCGCTGCAGAAAGTGCCGTGGTTATAGTCTGCTTGCTCTCTGTGCAAGCGGTGGATACAGATCGGGTGGAGTGCTATACCTCACATGCTTTCACTGTCGCGCATTCACAAGTCACTAGATTGAATAAGCAAAGATGTGTGGTATATGCACAAGTAGAATTGAAAGTGGAAGAAGAAGGTAAAACGTAAAAGTGATAGGGTCCAAATCAATGCACTCCAATCACCCAAGAGAACCCGGCACGACTGCCAGTGTATCCAACAAACACTCAAGAAGAAAATGAATGCTTTGCCTTTTGACGCCAACCCCATCCATCCATCCATCCATCCATCCATCCATCCATCCAGGTCCCATAGGTGCATTGTGTATGTCTGCCTCTCATGTTGTCCTTTCCCAACAATGCGAAAAATGCTATCTTCTCCTCAATAAAAGAAAATTCAGCGAAGGTCAGAAATATGTGCAGTGTTTGTGAGTACATTGCTGTTGTTTCCCGGCTTTCCTTGTCCAAAGAGAAAGTGTTTTGTCCGTCTTTTGAGACGATCCAGGAAAAGAGGTGAAAACATAGAAGAATGAGTCGTAAGCTTATTTTGTGTCGTTAAAGATGGTCCGCCTGAAAGTGGATGGACCGCGTTCAGGGCCCTTCGAGCGGAGCGCGATGCTGTTGTTCATACGCAGGACTTGCGGGCGTGATGTGCTTGTTTCCATGCCCGCTCGCACATGCTCAATAGTGCGTCCTTCAGATAGTCGCTTGCCAAACTCATGGTCTGTGTGATTTGAGTTGAGATATGGCGGAGACTGCTTGTGTGCCCAATGTCAGTGGCTGAACATCATGACTTTGTTTGGTATCATGGTGTGACTTGGGCGAAGCAGGGCATGTCGTGGAAGGGAAGGTTCATGCTTGTGCTGGTGAGGAAAGTGTTAGGTGAGTTCCAGTTAACTTCACCTGTGCAATTTCTCCCAACCATCCAAGTAGTGCATGAGAGCCATGCCGACGACGACCACAAGTAGACCAGACCCGAGCGGCAAGCCATGGTGGGCAAGTTGCTCTTTCAAGTTGTCAGAAGAATCATGGCGAGCGTCTCGTTGAGCAACGGGCACCTTGCGGGCGAGCAATTGTTGGATTGATGCTGCTTGCTCCGACGACAAAGCTGCATTTGCGTTGATGCCAGCTTCAGCCAAGAGACTGTACAAGCTGCCTTCGACCAGAGGTTCCGGAATGTGTCCATTTGAAGAAGTCGTAGGGCTTGACGGGTTGGAGAACGAACTAGGAGGAGACGGCAGAGTCTCTTGCTGACGCTGCAGTTCTGCATTCTCCTTGCGTTTCTGCTCAACCATCTCAGCAAGCGTCTGGTGCGCATCATCACGCTGAGACTCTGCTGTTTCTGCACGGCGGCGATAGGCTTCCATTTGCGTCTTCATGTCTTCCATAGCGGCACGAAGTCTGTCAAGCTGCGCCTGCAATTCAGGAGTGTTATCCCTCAAAGACTCATCACCCTTGCCAGACTGATCCTGCTGTTTAGAGCCAGAGGCGCCGACTTGGTCTTCAGGAGTCTTCTTGGATGACTCCAGCAGTGAAGCTCTTTCTTCGGCACTTTCACGGGCATTACGCTCTTGCTTGAGTTCCTCTTCCAAGTTCTTGACACGATCTTCGAGGCTGGGAATCTGGTCCTTGGCAAGTTTCAATTCGTGTGTGAGAATGAGAAGAGCTTGTGAGTGATCGGCTCGAGTAGGAGAACCATTGGGGGCGAGAATGGGACGAGCAGTCTCTGAACGCATGAGAAGTGGTTGGATGACGGGGTCGGCAAGAGCCTTTGCAACGTCTGGCTTTTCGGGAAGCGGAGCTTGAGGTGGTGGAGCAGGAGGTTCGGAAAAGATGACGGATGGTTTGTTATCGGCATTCGATTGCTTGACAGGTGAAGATCTCGCTGACTTGTCTTGCTTGCCCTTGGAATCGGCGGCCAACAAGCCTTCAAGGCAAGATCTGCTTCGAGCCAGATCCGAGGATTGCTTCTTAGCAAGGCTCAGCTCGCGGTTCAGACGTTTCACAATTGTCTCGGTGGTCACAGTGGAAGGCCAGCCACGAGCCCATTGAGGTTGTTGCATTGCACCTGAATCTCTAGCGGCCATGACAGCGGCCATAGCATTGGCCTTTGCACTTTGTTGCGAAGATTGACTGCCGCTGCGCTTCATCTGATGAGAAGGGTCCATCTCTCCGAAGTTGAGTTCAGCACTCTGGTTGTAGATTCCAGCATGTTCAACACGAGCAGCGACCTTGTGGTGGACAATTGTCTTTTGATCCTCGCTGACGATATCGATACCGAGCTCGAGAACATCTTGCTCACGCAATTCATGTGGCTCTGATTCCTTGTTCTCAGGGGACAATCTCTGACCATTGACAAAGGTACCATTGGAAGACTTGACGTCCCGGATGTAGATTCTGCCGTTGCGCTCAGCGTAGATTTCGGCATGCTGACGTGAGAGGACCTTGGAATCGAAAAAGCCGTTGGCTGGCGTCGGGGCGGTTTTGGCATTGGTTTGACGACCGATGCGCAAGACATCAGGGAAGAAGGGGACACTGATGGTCTTGCGTTCGAAGGTGCCGTTCATAGGGGAGAGGTGAAGGATGGCGGGCGTGTCGGAAGGGGGTTGAGCACCTCGCAGCGAACCGTTCTGGGCGGTGGACATTTGCTGTGAAGGCAACATTGGGCCGTGGAGAGCAGAGATTGCAGATGCGGCAGATGGACCAGATGAAGTCGAGGAAACAGGCTGAGGACGGGTGGTGGAAATGCCGGCGGTGGCTTCTGCTTTTCCTGATGGCCAGATGCCTCTTGAGCTCTTCTTGCGCGTGGTCCATGTGGTGGGGTCTTGGTTGGAGGGCGAAGGTTGAGACGGGGTAGAGACTTGAGAGATTGTGGAAGAAGAGGAGGACGAGGCGGATGTAAGAGAAGATTGCGAATTGGAGCGCTGGGCGCTCTTACGGGGGCCGGGCATGAACATCCTGGTCATGTCGTCCTGGGTCATTGCGGATGTGCCGTTAGTCCATGTCGCACCGGAGCGGGCAGGCGGCTGGAATGTGACGGGGGGCGCGACTGCCGTCATTTGCGGCTGCCAGACGAGAAGTCGATGAAGATTGGCGACTTTCTGAGGACGGGGAAAGCGCCGGGGCTTGGATGCTCGCGTGGTCGTGCGGAGAGGTGTAATAGGACGTGGTTGTGGATCAGCCTTGTCGTATGTCGATCATATCCAGGGCGACCGACGTGTCTCGGGAGCTTGACTACTGGAAGCGCAGGACTCGAGAGAAGAAAATAATAACAATATGCAGGCGAGCAGCGATCAAGAAAGGGAGCACCCTTGGTCGAGCGTCACAGAATCAGGACGCACAGACGGTCGCACGCTGCAAGTCCTAAGTTGCAAGCAACAAAAGTGCAAACGGCCTTGAGCGATAGGAGTATCTCGACCCGCACCGTTGCCCACCTAGATAACTATGGCAGACTCAAGGACAAAAGACAAAATCATGCACAGAGAAGAGAATGGTAGGATGACGGGCGAAGAGAGAGAGTCACAACAAACAAGGAAGAGCGAGTGTGCCTTGTTGTGTTTCCCGCTGCCGCCGCTTCGGTCTGCAAGCCAAGTGGAGCTGAATGAACTCTTTGCCAACCACCGATCGACCTGCTGCTTCCTGCAACTTGCCGACCAGTTGGAGACGTGAAGAAGCCCCGCTACAGCACCACCTCCATTTCTCAGCCGTAGCCATCCAATTGCCATCATCTGCAACAACGTTAGCAACCTCCGAGACATTCCATCAGCACCGTCATTGTTCTCTCCGTCCACACGTGACTGCCAAGCAACCTCCACCTTGATTGCTCGTCGTAGCTTTGGCTCTTTGGGCATACCGAAATCTGGAGAAGACTGGATTGTCGCATTGTTTGTAGCTCGTCACTCTTTGTTCAACTCGACTCGACAACATGCCTGTTCCCGCAAGCTCGATGCCCGCTGGTGCCCATGGCCCTTCAACTTTTGACAAGCGTAATATGGTCCCCTCGAAGCTCGTTTCGCCTGCCGTACTGACCAGCGTATAGTCAAGATGGGCGCCATGATGGGTGGCAGTACGTCCCCTCCCCACTGATCCTCGTCTTCTTCCGACACTCACCACCCGTCCCAGGTGTCGGTCTCATCATCGGTTTCATCTTTGGCGCAACCAACATCATCAGATTCGGTCCTGGTCCCAATGGAATGCTGAGAACTCTGGGCCAGTACATGGCTGGTTCCGCTGCCACCTTTGGGTACGCATCTCGGCTCGCTACAAACACACAAGATCCTTGCTAAGGCTTCTTAGATTCTTCATGTCTATTGGATCGACCATCCGCACAGAGGGTACCTCGCCCATCGTCAACCAGGCCTACGCCAATGCCTACCGCAAGCCCTTCATCTTGCCGAGACAGCACGCCGCACGCTCATAGACTGATTCGAGGTTGTGCGTATTGTCGCTCAGCTTGGAGCTGAAAGAGGCTTCATCGTTTGACAAAGACGGCACCAAATCCATACAAAATCTATCATACTCGACACGACCACAGAATCGTGGACTCGAAAGTGGTAAACCATGAATTGGAGCAGCCTCCAATTCTTCTTACGGCCCCGAGTTATTGACGACCTGAGTCATCAAGTCGTATGTACTTTCTATACCACTTCTTCTTGTAGCAATATCAATCTTCCTCATCTTCTTTTTGTTGCATCCACATTTCCATCTTCCTCGTCTTCTCTTTTTACGCCTAGATCTCTATCTGATCGGGCATGTTACGAAATCATTCTATGGCAGGACAATGACCGCTTCATGCGCACCTTCTCTAATTCATCCCTTAACATGAGTGAATCTCAGTCACATGTCAACACTTCATTCACTTTCAGCGTCATTTACTGTTCCGCGCGTCTCGCACCTGCTCTCTGCGCAAACATTCAACGCCAGCTGAATTCTTTTTCTTCGACGAGTCTTTCCACCGACATCAGCTTTCTTGTCTGCCCGTTCATCTGTTTCGTTTCTAAATCATCATGGCCGAACCACCACCACCACCACCACCACCACCACCAGTAGCAGCAGCCACTATGACAATCACAGTCGACATCCCAATGCTCGCCAACATCTTCCAATCCACCCACGACCTTCGAACGGAAGTTCACAGTCTTCAATTGGAGATACGCGATCTTCGCACAGACTTTTCCACTCGCCTCGAAGCAGTTGAGGCACAGCTAGCCCAGCAGCCAACTATTCAGTCGCCGTCTAACGCCATCGTCAATCTATCCCAAGATCTCGTCGAGGACACAACTGTTGCGCAGGAAGAGGACCGGCTCGACGAAGAAGATCTTCATGTCCAGATGGATGATCGCTTGGACCACGACGATCTCCCTCAGCAAGGCGATATCGTTCAGGAAGACGAGGACATCGTCACTCAAGAAGATATTATCACTCGCACTCAGAACATCGTTCGCAATCACGAGGAAATTGTCACTCACACTCAGCAAGACGATGTCACTCATGAAGAAGACTTCACTCACAATCACGAAGATGGTGTCACTCAGGGAGACAGAGAAAGCCTTGCTCATGAGGATGGCCAAGGCACTGTTGACAGCTCGTCTCCCAGTGTCGATAGGGGCATCACTAGTGTGGCCGAACCAGTTATCTCACTACCACCTGCTGCTGCCGGCATAAAGCGCAAGCGCACGATACACGATGCACCAGCTTACATCAATCGCTCTGGTTTCATGACTCGCAGCTCTGACGCCCAAGTAGCTGAAAAGCGAAATGGAGAAGCCAAGGGACCGTCAAGATCTGAGTCTCCGTTTGATGACAACGACGACAGAGACGAGTCGTCAGATGGTGTCGATGAGATTCCTCCAAAACCACCTGTCCGACCACAATTGCCGCCATCGACGTCAACACAAACAGATGGTCCCCGCCGACCAAGAGCTGAGGAAGCTGGGCTTGATAAATTCGTTGCGCCGAAGGCAGAAGACTTCACAATTGGGTATGATCAACGTCTGCTAAGCATGTACATAGCTGATTTGTGATACAGCCGGCATGGAAGGATTAGAAGGCAGACTCAAAGACCACTCGGCTTTGTTGCCACTCCAGACTTCAAAAAAGCTATCAAAAAGTCGAGATAGAGGAAACGAGAACAACATGGAAGCCTGACCGTGCGTCGATAAACAGGACGAAAATGAAGAGATGGATAAATCGAGGACGTCGGGTGTGAGATGTATATAAGAACAGGGCGAGCTGCAAGTCGACAGCTCCTATACCAGGTTACGAAAGATGATGAATTTCCAAATGATGCCTTTTCGAAATGATGTTCGCATGCCTGCTCTTTCCTTATCCATTCCCTACTTATGCCGCCAGCTTTCCTATCTTGTATTATGAGTGATTGCCGTGTTCCTGCCTCCAATGGAATCTGACTTGTCCAGAAACAGGCTGGTGCTGTTCGTGTATGCCCTCCAGCCATTAAAGTTAGGCCTTTCTCTTCTCCATAAGATCAATCCATATATCTTGGTCTGGTAATCAAGAGGGAACCGGGGCTCGTAAATGCATATATAGGATCCACATTCTACTTAATCTTGTCTGTTCTCCTTTTGCCCGGCCTGCGATCGCGGCAGGCGGAGCGCCAGATCCCGTGATTCACTAGATATGTATGGTATGTGCAGAGTAACCTGCCAAGGAACCCCGTAAGCGAGTAAGAGAAGCGAGTATTCACTATGTTTTCCGAGACGCCTCTGCGCAAGTGATAAACAGCTGTTCTTCACTACATCTTCTAGAGAGTTCTCTCAAGCAAGTGAAATTCCGCAAGCTCTTACTTGAGAAGCACCTGCGCAACGCTTCCTCTTCTTCTTTTCTTTCCTTCCATCTCAACTACCTTTTCCTACTTTCCGGTCTGCACTCTTTCCTTTTTTGGTCTGTTTGGCACTGCCTATTACTAACTTCATTCTATAGTCCAACATGGGCAAGTCAAAGAAAAGCAAGTACGCCAAAATGGAAAAGAAGCTTCGAGAGCGCAAAGAGGAGAACCGTGACTTGAAGCGCGAGATGGCTAGCACGAAGCACGAGATGGCTAGCACGAAGCGCGAGATGGCTAGCATGAAGCGCAACCAGCTCCCGACCAACGGTATTGGCTGGTAAGAAACATTTACTATGCAAATCAAGCAGCCGCCAGCTTACATTCACACAGGCACACCGCTAGCGATGGTACTGTGATCATCCATGATCCTGACGAGAAGAAGGTCAAACAAGAACCTCAGGAGGACACAGCGTCAGTAATCTTATCCTACGCAAATCCATCAGCCAAAGCCTGACAACATCACAACAGCTCTGAAGAGGAGACCATGACCGAAAGCGAACCCAGTGACGAGGAGACCATGACCGAAAGCGAACCCAGTAACGAGGAGACGTAAGAACTTTCTCTGTCATCGCAATCCCAAGAGCCAGAGTCTGACATATTAGCAGCATCGCTAGAGAGGCTACTCCAGAGGAGAAGTAAGCAGTCTTCTTCCCGAAAATTGACGAAGACGATCGCTAACCAAAGCACAGTCTGCTTGAAACCCAGCCTCAGCCTAGAAAATTCAGACTGACGTTCGCTGCCGGCGAACAGGATCAAACCGAGGAGCCCGCCCAAGCTCACCAAATCCTGCCACCTCCTAGCGCCCCTGCAGTCAAGAAGTCACGCGGACCCAAGCCACCTGTCCCTGTCCGTGGCGAGACCGACTTTGTATCTCCTCGCCGCACCAGAAGCGACAAGGTTACTCCGTTCCAACGTTTCGGCACTCCTCGACTCAACGAACCAGATGTGGTAGCCGTCCCTTGGAGATGAAGTACAGGAATCTTCCCTTGACAAGATCCTATCGACTGGACAGGAAAACAGCAGAGTATGAGAGGGGTTGCAACGAGCGAGAGAAAGTGAGGGGCCCGAAAGAAGCTCACTCTGCTAAAGATGTAAAACTAGATGAGAATGGACTGCCTGGCCCCCTACTCAATGCTCCAAATCTCCAGACCAAAATCATTCCAGCCGTGACATGACCCCAAACGTGTAGGCGTAAAGATCCAGGACGTAAAGCCGATACTTCAAAAATCCATGACATGCAGGTGAACTGGCTTCGAGTCTTCACCGCCCGGCAGCTACTCTGCTCGTTCTGTCTCCCTAACCTCTTTGTACCTTATATTTTGTTTCGCTATTTTACATTACATCTATTCTGATCTTCTGACCCTTCTGTCTTTTCTATCTTGTCTCTATCCATTCACCCTGTTCCTTGTTTGTCTTTGTAAGTTACCATCATATTAGCTCCAGATATATGTAAAACAGATCAAGAACAAACCACCCGACCTCGTCCTCAATGTTCCAACTCTCCAGAACAAAAACGTTCTAGCCGTGACATGACCACAAACATGCTGGCGGGCAGGTCCAGGACAACAAGCCGAAGCTTCGGGTTGAAATCTCGAGAGCTGCATGGATTTGAACAGGGCATTGGCGACCTTGCCGTTTGGCAGATTCTTCTCTTTGACCCTCGTTACTGCTTTTAAGATGATAGAGTGCAATCTGCATCTGCTACGATATTGCAACAAAGTTGCTATGATGTTGCTCCGTGTAGGGAATCAGCAACAAGACTAGCTGCCCAACTGACCCAGAAACGTTTGCTTGGACTAGAGCACCACAAGAAAGCAAGTAAAGGACATGTGCGTCTAAATCTGCATCCGTAAACTCCCCTTTGCATTCCTCAATCGCTGCAACCGAACTTACAGTGGAAGAAATGCCAGACTCGGAAATGTTTTAAAAATCGTTCATGCACATTTTGACTTCTTCCTCTACTTGTCCCGGTTCGCATCTTTGTCAAGGGATACAACCCAATACCACACCCTCCTTGGTTTTGCTACACTACAACCCCCGTTTCCTGCTTTCTTTCCTCCCCTGCGTCGTCATTGCTTCGTTAGGCCAAACCCAATACCTCCCCAGGCGCGATAGAAGATACCTCGTACTTCTCCCTCCCAACGCCCTTGATGCAAATGCAAACCGTAGCTGATCCGCACAACCCAAAAGAAATGTGGGCTAGACCAGCTCTCATTGGAACCTTCGCTAATCGTTCCTCGTACTTGTGTTTCTCGTTGGCTTGAAGGGCCTTAGGCCATGCCTCAGTCTTGTCTGGATCACGTCTGTAGCAGAAATGTTTCCAGTAAAGAGAAAACTTCTCAACCCTTCATCTTTTCGTAGAGCAAGATGTAAGCGACCTTGTTGTCCTTCACGCTACTTTTGTTGGCGGCCAGTGGCGTGCGCTTGCCAGACGATGATCCGTTTGCAACAGTTGATGTCCATGTAGGCTTCTTGTTAGCACCATTGACCTCATTCCAGCTGCGTACGCTGTCTGTGTCATCATCGCCGTCCAGACCTTCGAACAAGTTACGCTTGGAAGCGTCCGAGTCTGCTTTGTGCTGTTCAAGCGCGCGTGCCAAAATTCTTGGATCTTCTTCCGCACCACCCTCTGCCACATCCTCGGGACGGATGCGACGGATAATAGTGTCATCGACACGAACCCATTCGCGCTCGTCTTGGCGAAGGATATCAACAGTGTAGTGACCACCAGCAGCACTCTTGCCATGGTGGTAGACGACTGATGTGAGACGGTACTTGGGAGCACCACCTTGAACAGCCAGACCACCACGCTTTTGAGGAGCGAAGACTTCCTTAGGAATCTCCAGCTCAAGCGGGTAGCCGACCTTCTTCCAGATCTTCTGGGTACCGCCAGTGTTGTCGTACTGGAAGCGCTTCAGGTGAAGAATCAGGACTGGTGGCAGGCTCTCAATGAAGACCTGCTTGACAGCAGTGGTGCCGGGTCCGCGAGGTGAACCGAAATCTCCAGTCAATGTCTCTGGCTTCGTGATAGCCTTCAAAGCTTGGATGATGTTATTGACGTCGGGTGCGCCAATGTCCAGTTGCAGAGGCTGGTATGGCTCCATAGTGACAGAGTTCTTCAAACCAGGAACGCGGAGTTCCGAACGAAGCGAACCCCCGAAAATGCGGGTGATAGGAGTAGGCAAAGATTCACCACTCTGGCGAGTGACAGACTGCTTCTGCTTGGGACCAACCTCCAGCCAGCCGGCATCAGCGTTTGCACCTGAGGTAGTGCTGGCAGGTGATGCAGGCTGAGCAGAATCATCCGAATCCACTCCAGCCTTGCGCATCACAGTCATGCACTCATCGTGAATGCCATCAAGCAGGAAGCCAAGGAACTCCTCCGCATCTTGTTGATGACCCCGTCTCATCGATGAGAAACGAGGTAGCTGTTTGATGGTATCGTAAACATATTCAGGTGTGATAGAGTCGCCATATTGTTCCAATTCCTGGTCCTTGAGACGCATGCGCAACTTCTCAGCAGATTCTGCGCTGTCAATAGTCTTGAACTCTCTCATGAACATGATCCTGCAATGGTCAGTGTTGACCCTTCGCTTCAATCAAATAATGATACTCACATAGCATCAACAAGAGGGGTGTCGCTCTTGAAAGAGTGGGCAGCTCTCTTGCTAACCTGATCCAGAAAATTGTAGAAAGGCATACAGTATACAAGTATTTGGAGAATCTGTGAGTTGTTAGTGGCAATCTCGTTGTGAAAGCAATTACAAAAACGTACCGAATTCATATAACACATATTACCGGTATTTACAAGTCCTCTGGGCTCCAAAAATGCAATCTTATCATTATCATCGACATTAAACTGCTTGAGGGCACCAGCAAGCGTGCTGGCTCTCGAAGGGGCTGCACCGTTAGTGGGACCAGTACCATTGACGACGGTGGACGATGCGGCGGCGACAGCAGAGTTCTTAGAGCGCATGAGATCTGCCCATGACTTGGGAGCTGCCTTAGGTGCAAGAGTGGCAGGCTCAGCAGGCTTGGCCTCAGCGCTTGCCTCAGGCTGAGCTACGGCAGGTTCGGCAGCAGACGCGCCTTGTTCAGCAGCACTAGCAGCGATTGGCACGGCCTCAGATGAAGCTGTCTTGGGTCTAGCGGCGGGCACTGCGGGAACAGCAGGAACAATAGGAACGGCCGCTCTTGTGTCTTTCTTAGCCTGGCTCTGGGGGCTTGTAACCTTTGAAGCTTCTGCAAGAGTGGAGGAAGGAGTGGCTGTGCCGACATCGACCTCAGAAGGAGCCTGGGAGGTGGCGGGAGTTTCCTGAGCAGATGGAAGCTGAGATGGTGCGGCCACAGTAGAGACTTCAGATTGAGTCGCGTCGGCGGCGGGCTCAAGCGTAGAAGCAGCACCTCTCGATGGCAAAGCGACAGCATCGTTACCAGCAGTCAGGTCCTGTCTCTTTCTTCTACGTCTGGATGCCTTGGGAGGGAATGTTTCGCCGGGAGTCGAGTACCATGGAAGCTGGATAGAGATTAGTGTTGTGGAGGCGTGTCGACTGATGACAAACTTACCGGTGGATAGTATGGCATACGGCGTACAAGAGGCTGTGTTTGGGCAGCAGACGATCTGCGCGAGGCAGGAAGGGATGGCGTCGATGCCTGTACAGAGGCTGGACGAGGCGAAGGCAGGGATTGTGGGATCGAAGTGGCGGGAGTCGGGGGAGCGTGATACAGAGGCGATTGTGCAACGGGGAGCTGGTGAAGAGGCGACTGAGATGGAGCGGGCGGAGGAGGAGCCATGTATGGCATGCTCGTCTGTCGCGTGACGGGATGAGGCATGCCAGCCATCTGTGGTTGCGAGCTAACGACTACAGGCGAGCGCGGAGGGAACTGCGGCTGGTGCTGTTGGTACTGATGCTGCTGGTGATGTTGGTGCATGGGGTAGCCATAGGCCTGAGGCATCCAACGTTGTTGCGGAGGGTAGGCCATGTGAGCGCCGGGATGGGCGTAGTAGCCCTGAGCGCCGGGATGATGAGCATACTGGGCGTAGGGATTCTGGACAGCCTGTTGGTGCTGGAACTGTTGGTAGTCTTGGTGACGGCGCGATTGGTGGTGGTGTTGCATGGGCGAAGAGTGAGCAGGCAGAGCGGTTTGCGGAATATGCGATGGCCCTGCCGGCAGATGATGGTTCATCATGCCGGCGGTTGACGCTATGGGGATGGTCGCCGCACGTCGATCAGATCTGACGTACTACGGCCAACAGAGGTGCGCTGCGTATCGAGGAGTTTGTCGCGCGGGAGGAGCCAGTTTGCGAGAAGATGGCGGCAGCGCAGAATGCAGAGCGGTGATGTTCAACAACTGGTTGACGACGATGAAAGACTCAAGTGGTCCAGGCGTCAAAGCTCAAGGAGACCCGCAGAGAGATCGATGACCACCGAATTCTTCTTTTTTCTTCTTTTGTTGCTGTGAAAAGTATTATTGCTTGTGTGAAAATACAAAGTGCAGTTCCCCTCTTGTTCTCATAAGACGCATTGAGAAAGAGCCTGACAAAGCAGGTGAAAGCGACTGTTCGCTGTTTCCTTTCTTCGCGCGTGCCTTCCTTTGTCTGTGACGCTGTTGCTGTTCCTGACCAATCGGCGCTAGTCATGGGTATCCCCGACAATCTACCGCTGGGCAAGCACCGACGACAGCCATTGAATACCATCATCGCGGACCTTGTCAATCAATATTATCGCTTTGATTCGTTGCTCGATTGATATTTGATATTCACAATGGTTTCCAAGAAGGATATGCGCAGAGGCGATCTCAGTACGATGCATTACGACCATGAACGTTTGCTACCAGAACTGACCACGCGACAGTCGTCCCCTATGCCGAGCCAGCAAATGCAAAGAGCGATTCCGATATCACTGGTACTATCATGCCAATATTATACTTGCAGAAACCAATCTAATATGTATATGACAGGCGTCTTCGGAAGCACACTCCCTATGGCTGCTGTAAGTACACATTTCATCCTCCAGTCACATGACTCGACTGATAAGAGGCCAGATCTTCACCAGAAACAAGTAAGGATGAAAGCATATGCTTAGACATAGCGATGAAGAGCTTTTACTAACGCAATGTCGCTTCAGGATGATTGGCTGGGTTGCTGTCATCATCGCTGTTCAGAACTGGCTTGGAGAAACTCCGGAGTCGAAGAAGAATGGTGCTACTCCTGGATACATGACCGTCGGCATGGCTCGTAAGTCATCTTGATTTTGACACCAGGTTCTATTTACTAATTCTATAAACAGTCATGTCGACTGCAGTCGCATACCTGCCTCTCTTTATGCCTCCTGTCACAGCACCCGGCGTCGGAAGCGGTACTGAAGCACCCGCTGCTGCCGCTGTCCCTACTCCTTGATTTCTCTTTTGTAAACGATACCAGAACTTGTATACCACCACTTTTTGTTTTGTCTAGAGCATCTTTCGTGTACAGTGATCCTCTCGAAACCATGTGATAATATCGAACATGCACTTGACATATCTCACGGCATGTCTCAAGCTTTCAATGGTTGTATAACATAACATTTTGGTCCGAAATTGGAAGGGCATGGGGGTATCTAGCGAGTAAAAAAGCAAAAGCAAAGCAGCAACATGCAGCATCCATCTCCTTCCAACCATGAATTCTTCTAGCAAGCTCGAAAGCAACAATCACCAACCGTTAACCGCCACTCACAACGACTTAGCAGCCTCAGCTCTTCTCCTCTCAACACTCTTCGCCGTAACAATCGGCCCCAACCGCGAAGACGCTTGAATCAATCCATCGATGGTAACTACACCTCTAGCCATTTTGCGATCCATGTAATCGTAGACAGCGGCAGATGAGTCCAGCTTCAACAGCTCGTCTTCGTTGAGCTTCAGCAGCGCGATGGCCACATGCAGCAAGAAGACCTGTTGGTTCTGTCCGGGAATACCCAGTACAACATCCCATACACGGAACAGTGCTTCCACTGACAGGGTAGATGCAAAAGCAGTGAGGAACCAGTTGATCGGCACCGTCTGTTCGTCCAGGACGTCTAGCTCGTCGAGGTGAGCACCTAGACGAGGCATCAAAGCTTGAATGTAGTGACGCAACACGATGGTATCAGCACGAGGGCCTTGCCAGTCATGTTCAGCAGTGAAGTAAGACGTAGGCAGAACTTTTTCGATGAGGAAACAAAAGACCCAGAAGGCTTGTTCAGTAGTTGGCATGGCGAGCAACAAATAGCCAGCGATGATGTTGAAGCCTTGGCAATATCCGATATCCTTGTTTCTGATGGCGAAGCAACCGAGTAGCAAGGCTAGCGCATCCTGATTCTTCTCCTTTCGGAAGTACACATTGTTGGTCAGAGTACGAGGTGTGTCCATCTCGATATCATGTAGATATCTTTGGTCGTCCGGATTCGAGTTATACTCGGCTGCCAACATATTGAAGTCTTCGGGCGAATAGTGAATGCTTGACTGTGCACTTTCCAGCCAGATTTTGGCACGCATTTTCATCGGAACACCGTCGAGAACGAACTTCACAAATGGACCACTAACCCCCGACTGTGCAAGGTTCGCGATGCCAACAGTACTGGTACCCATAGCTTCAACGCGGTTCTTTGGTACTGTCTCTGACGCAGTGGTGAACATCCGCGAGAATCTGTTGCTAGCAAGTTTTGGCTCTTCAACCTTGGCCATCAGTCTGTCATAGGCTTGCTCTCTAGCAACCTGAAGCTGTGTATATTCAGCCGAAATCTCGTCACGCAGACGCTCTGCATGTTGTGTGAAGTCTGCAGGGTCGCAAAGCTCTTCCAAACGTGGTACGCCGTCGTCAGTCTCGACCGAAGAGATGCTAGCGCTGTCGGTCATCTTGTTACCGTGAAGTTGAATAGGAAGACGCGAAAGCAATGCTTGTTTGGTAACTTCGAGTGTGAGAAATTCATGCCATGGACGAGACTCTTCATTGGCCTCAGTAGTTCCGTCTTCTTGGGCTGGGGTATCAACAGCATCCTCGTTGCTCTCCTCGATGGAAGTGATCGATGCAGAACGGGTACCAGATGTAGCTCGGGTGACGATTGAAGTAGTGCGACTCTTGGAGACGATTCTATGTCTTTCCAGAGACCAGAGCCACTGTTGAACACGAGGACCATCAATGATGAACCCGTAATTGTCAGCGATGAAAGCTCGGAAAATGATTTTGATAATTTTCATGTCAAGCAGAGGCGGTGGCAGATCCTCGTTCTCGATCTTTTGTTCCATCTCCAAGGGCTTGTAAGACGACATGGAGTTCGAGCGTGAAGTCTGTGCAATGCTTGGACTGCGAATGCCCAGCATCCTTGGATCCAGCATCGAAGCAATTGAATGACGATTCTGCTGTTTTGCTGGCTGACGGACAGAACCCTGACCACCAAACAGGTTGAAAAGGCCACCTCGCTGCTTGGGCATTCTGTTACTACGAGTATATTAGTATAAAGCATGCGCATATTCATAGAGCTGGGAACTTACGTGTCGACCTTTAGATTGGCAGCAGAACTGCGTGAAGCACGAATAGTCGAAGAACCAGAAGGGAAGCTTGGGCTAGCCGAAGTGTCTTTCCTGACAAGGGGCGAGACAGAGGCTTGTGTGTTGGCTGTGACTGTGAGCGAGTCACTGGGCAGAGCAGCACGGCTTTCGCCAAAGAGATTGTCCGATGAAGCAGATTCCAACTCTTCTTGTAGGTCATTTGCCGAAGGCTTTGAGAAGACTGGCGAATTGCGCACTGTCCTGTCGGCCTCCAGTCTTGACATCTCGTGGACAGCCATCAGGTGGTCTTTGAATAGTGTACCGAACTCTTCAACTTTTCTGCGCAAGCGCGAGATTTCAGCATCACGATCGCTGACATCTTTGGCCAGTCTTCGGATGACCTTGCCTGCGCCGCCTTGACGCTTGACGTAGGCTACGATGGTCTTGTCGTCGGATTTTTGTAGGACTTGAGGATTGTTGAGTTGGTCGTTGACGTCGTTGAAGAGAGGTGGGCGAGACTCGTCCTTGGGAGCCATGTTGAGAACGTTGATGAGCGAATGCGATGCGGCCGAAACCTGTTCAAGTGGTCGTGTGTCCAGCTCAGAACCAGAAGCGGCTTCGGCTTCAGTTTCTGTGCCTGAACTGGCGGCCACTTCGCCGTAGACATCTTCAGCAAGAGAATTTTGTCTGTCAGGAGCGTAGATTGAACGGGACCGTTTGCTAGACGAATAAGAGCGTACGGAGGCGTCGTCTCGACCAGCGTGATTGCTACCGTTGCCGTTCATGACTGCCAGACCATTCGCCATGGTACTCGCATTGCTGTTGTAACTCGACGTGACGTTGTTTGGCGGCGAAAAAGGTTCGAAGGATGTGAAGGTCGTGTTCTCCTGCGGTCGGCCAGCGCTTTGGAGCGATTGGTTGGATGCTCGAGCACGCGGTCTGATTCTCTGAGTGGAAGACCTTCTCGAGGACGACCGAATCGGCCGTCCACGGTCGTCCATGATGTCAAGAGATGGTGCTGGTCGAAAGTCTCGTCTTCCTTGGCTGTGAAAGACGACAACGACAATGGTAAACAGCTTTCCATGTTTAATCCTCGCTGCCCTGCCACGCTGATCTACCAATCCCATCCACACTAGAGGTTCGGTCCGATGAGCTTTCCCCGCTTCCGCTGAAAACCGTCATCAAGGCTCATCCCTCTGTCTCATTTCCACCAGGGGTTCAAAGGGATGCCCAATCTCTCCTGAATCAAGCTGACAGTGCCGCTTGACCCATGCGACTATCTTTGCGAACGCATCATATTCGACCTTGGGCTTCCATCGCCTCTCAGGCTTCACTCTATGTCCCCTGGGCGACACGCGCGACACACGTTCTGCCAAGTTAGACCTCGAAGCATGACGTCTGTTAGCCGCCTCAGAATAGATGGGAGCCGCCTCAGAATAGATGGGAGCCGCATCCCAACTTTTCTTCTAGAAAATTTCCTTCAGCTTAAGGAAAACTTGAAACCTGTTCTGGGCAGGGTGACACGATGGTCCGACGACGAGTACATCAGACTTGACAGATGGGAAACGGTTCCCAAGATATCTTTTCCTCCACTGGTTCGCTTCGAACAGGGTTCAACGGTCCCGCGTGGTCCTGAGTGAGATGAGCGTAGAGTCTCGAAACAGCAATGGTCCATACTACGTCCATGGATTCGATTGACAAATTGTACTCGGACCTTCTTGCGCTCATGGAACGATCTCAAATACGGCTGCAACCCTTTATCCATTTTGAATGACGCCATAATCCACTACAGGTGTCGTCGCAGACTTAGCTCCCGAAAGGCAGCGCTTACGCAGAAGGACCAAACGGGCATGCAAGCACAAAGCTATTTCTGGAAGCTTGAGAGTTGTGGAACTCGCACTGCATGCACATGCAGAACCTCGACATTGTGCAGAGTTCGCTTGTGGTTTGCAATGTCCCGAGTCTCAATTCTGATGAGAGCATTCCTGGAAGGCTTGATCAGAGCCCTTTCGTGAGACATAACGAGCATCGTCGGACATGAGCAAGCAGATTGTAAATTTCCACATATCGCAGGGATATGAAGCAAGCGCTTGAATCGTACTCCAGGCCAGTCCGACTGCACAGATCTTTCCTGTCATTGAGTCTTCCACTATGAACGCCGATCTTGGGACTGTCCTCTTAGTCTCATGGCAAGCAAGTCTTTCACCCTATTCGACCTTTGCGGGAGTCCTGGAAGCACATTTTGGGAAAAGACTGTTCTTCGAGGTCTACATGGATGGTCGTTGTTCCAGATCTTGTTAGACACTGTGCAGATCGACCTCAGAAGCTTGCATTCCTCAGCATACGCAAGGCATCGCATAGAGATTGAGGAATGGCCGATAGCAGCTGGGACAAAGCATTGTTCGGCGTCATATGTCGGCACAAAGACTGGCCAAAATTGAACGAGGTTCCGAATCCGGGTGGATTATTAACTCTTTCGGAGGAATGAGTCTCTTCGGCTTGCCCTTCTTGTTGAAATTTGTCCGGATGACTGTACTCGAATTGTCGAGTTAAGAGCAACTCGACTTCAGCGCTGATGACTGCTGAAATCTGCGGCTGTGTTCAGCGAACAAAGTACTTTGCGGATCTGCTGCTCTCTCACATCCAGCCGTCGCGTACGATTTTTTGCCCGTTCTGGGCGCTGAGGAATGCTCTCCTGCCATGGGTACGTTGCTCCTGGCGTATAGCTCTTTGAAATTGGTCTGGCCATGTTGAAGTAATGCAAAGGCGGCTCGCTCTTCTGTCGACGCTTGCTCTGTCTCCGTTGGCCATCGTTTGGACTCAAGTCGTGTTGAGATTCAGTCCAGTTTCGATCCAGTGTCAATTTCCCCAGAGTTTGATCAAGACGAGCGAATTTCAGCACCGTGATGAGCCATGAAGTTTCTGTGGCCGGCGGCTTGTGGACGATTAGGGATAGCATGGTGCTTCTCGTCGTGTATTGGCATTGGGTATCTCCAGTGCATCATGCGAGTGCAGCCTGCTTTGCCAGCAGACCCTGGGTATCTCGTATCTCGGACGGGTCTTGTTCTCGGACACTTCCTCTGGGTGACAACCAGATATCTTTGTTGGTCTTTGACGAGGTCGAATGTGACCGAGTCTAAGCTCGATGCCAGTACGGTCGAGAGCGAGGTTCTTTGACGAAGCAAGAGCGACGGAAGGCGACAGGAAGCGCGGCCATGCGGTATCGTCTGACATCAGTTCTGATGCAGATATCTTCGCTTCATGATGGATCGAGTGTTTGCTTGATGTCGTCTGCAGTAACGGAGGTTGCGCGTTGTTTCGTCTGGATCGAGAAGGTTGCGGCAGAAAAGTTGTTTGTCGATACGCTGAAGCCGAACCATGCTTTCTCAGCATCGTTGTGGTGGCTCTGGTGCCTTTTGAGCGCCAAAAAGTACGCAGACATTGGGGCAGACGTTGAGGTGGCCGGAGAAGTTGCCGTTGCCTGCTCGAATGGTTGGACGATGCTTTGAATCCTTTACGAACCAAAGTGTTCTTGCTGAAAGTCCATTGACAAACTCGGCAATGCTGCCAGGCTCTTAGATCCTAAGTCCTGCACCGGAGGTTCTTGTCGAGGTATTGGCCAGGGCCGGGAGCGCTCATCGTTTTCGCGGTCTTGTTTTGCCCCGTGGCCGCTCAGATCGATACCTCGTCTTCTTCTTCGATCATAGTTTTCGTCATCAATAGTATGATCTGCCTGCAAGTGCAGCAACGCATGACATACGTTTGGTTAACGATGATGTGGGAGAGAACAAGAGGGGCTTTCATCGGGTCTGGTCTGGCCGATCGATGAGAGTGTGCAACGCTTGCGAAGAAGTTTCGATCCCGCATATCAGTGCCTGCCAATTCCAAGCAGTAGTAATGCACGATGATCAGCGTTTCCTAAGGGGGCCAGAGAGCTACTGCATTGTTCTTCTGTCTCAGTCGACATCACTGTCTACGAGATGGCATCTTGCGTTCTTACGGGTTAACCGCTACTTCATCACGTCGGCGAGATACATCACGATCACATGAAAACAGACAAGGCACAAATGGTTCAGAAAACGATGTGAATACGAATAAGCTCTTTGGGGTATCGTCCGACTCCTTAACGCCCATGATCCTGCTCTGTCATTGCTTCATTTACCATCCTGCACAGCAGTGATGGTGGTGGCTGGTCATACTAGTGCTGAGCGCACGTCAGAAACACGTTCAGTTCACGTGTAAAACACTTTACACGTACCTTTGGCTTCACTTGAAGACGTTCTTGACCTTCTTCATGGCATCCTCGATGTTGTCGGAGACGACATCGCGCTTGCGCTTAGGAGGGAGAGGGTAGGGGTCGTATGTGCACTTGCCAGGGCCGTACTTAGGTTCGGGCAGCTCTGTAACGTCGTCAGCCTCATTAATGCGCAAGAGAAAGGAAGTTCGGATACTCACTGCCGTTGATGCGAATGTAATCAGCCACGTGCTCCTCGGGCAACTTAGTCGAGTTGGTGGCGACCTGGATCTGGCGCAGGGTGATATCGCCAGACTCAAGCTCGCTAAGGTACTTCTTCTGGTCGAAGGCCTTGATAGGCTTAAGCCACTTGGGGTGGTCTTCGGCCTTGAGAGAGTTGAAGCTGTCGACGCGCTCACGCTTGAGATCGTCGATGCCCATGCTAGCAATGCGCTCGCGGGTCTCGTCGAGGGCTCTGATGATGTCGGACATGGTGGTGCACTTCGAGTCGATCGAAGCAGACTTGGACTTGTTGGTGATGGTGCTCTTTGCAGGAGAAGACATGTTTGATGATTGGATGGTGTGGATGTTGAAGGAAGAAGAGTGATATGAAGGTTTGTATGATGCTTGAGGTTGTTTGCAGAAGAAGAATGCGTACGCGAGTTGTGGAAGAAGGTAAGAGTACGTGAAGGAGGAGGAGTGGATGTGAGGAGAAGAGAGTGGTTTGGTCTTCGATACAGGCGGTCCAAGCTTCGCTCCATCACTCGCTGAACGACCGTCTTTCACCTAAGTCCGGTTCCAACACCTTCCATACGGTCACATGATGATGACATCGTCAACGATGAGATGCTCTCCTGGTCGACATCAGGTTGTTCGTTCAGCTTGTGATGGTGCTCAACCATCGGGCTAGGTTGGTCTTGATGCTTTCGGGGCAAGAACTCGTTTCTGCAGCTGCCTACCCATCGCACCTGCCCAAACAAGTCTACACATGTCTCCAATGGAGAAACTACTAGTTGCAGACACCTGAGAAGATTCAAGATACGAGGCTTGATGTGCAGCAGTGCCCGCTGACCGAACACCCTTGAGCGAGAGCGCACACACAACGATTTCATCTCGACACCTTCCTCCTTCAGTACCCTCTGTGGCCAGCTAGAGCAGTGTTGTTGAACGTTTTACGATGGCACAGCACGCTTGCTGAGACGCACGTTAACGCCTTGCTGCATCACGAACCAACTGTTCGATGCATCAGTACAACGGACAAGCAGTCACAGAAACAGACAACTTACAAGCATGTCTCGGTCCACTCAGCATCTGGGTCTGCGAGCTCAAGATTGTAGTGGAGGAAAAGCGTGGGTATCAGCTTGGACATTTCCATCCAGCTTATGTCTGCCGGAGATGTGATTAGCCATCATTCAATGCGTTGTGGTACGACAAGCACTTACTCCTTCCTAGGCACATTCGAGCGCCCGATCCGAACGCGAAGAAGAAACGACCTGTCAGAATCAGCACAGTCGACATTTTCATCGACACAACAACATACGCATGTCTCCCGTATCCCCCTTAAGCCAGCGGTCTGGGCGGAAGTCCTCAACATCGTCGCCAAATACCTCCTTCTGGCGATGAATAACCCAAGGATTGGCTCCTACGACAGTCTAGTTCACGTTAGCATGGCTTCTCGAACAACGGCGGTGAACATACTCCTGCAGGTATGAAGGTGTTAGCGATGGTGGCGCCCCCAGCTGGAGTCACTCGAGGCAAGCTCATGCCAACAGCTGGGTGACAACGCAATGCCTCGTACATGACAGCCTGTAAGTACGGCATCGAGTCTGCCTCTGTCAACTTGACAGGATCGCTCAGCTTTCCCTGTCTTCTGAAGTCGTCGATCTCTTCAACGAGTCTCTGCTTGTACTGTGGGTTCTTGAGTAGGTAGTAGATGATGGCGCGCGTGGAGATGGCAGTCGTATCACTGCCTGCGAAAATATTCGAGGTCGCCATGCTGATGACACCATTGTCGTCGAGTTCGGCTTTGTCTCTTTGAGCTGCATGCAATTTCGACAAGATGTCTTTGCGGTCGCTACCGCGATCCATTCTTGCAGAAATCTCTTTCGCAGCAAGGGTTCGAAGCGATCCATGCCTGTTGTTGAGAGCTAGGTGGTTTCCAATCAGGGGCATGAGGCGGTCGTGAAGCCAATAGAGCCATGGGACTTGTCCAATCCATGAGGCAGACTTCAATGCACCTTCGATCTGAGCGAAAGATCCGTCGTCGGCTTGCGCTTCCATGAAGCCGAAGCTCTTCGAGAAGGTTATTTCTCCAATGACATCTGCACCATAGGTCAGTCAAGTAAGTACTTATAAGAATTTGGTGCTGCCCACCGAAAGCGAAGAGCTGTGTCCATTTGCCCATATCGACCACTTCGTTTTGGCGCTCACTCATTGCGTCCATGAATCGCGTGACGGTGTCATCGACATATGGCTCTAAGTCTTTCAAGCTGGTCATGGCGTATGCTGAACTGATCGAGCTTCTTTGCTTTCCGTGCAGCTTCTCGTCCCTCTCTGCAAACAAGTCGAACTTTCTATGACCTTGCCAAACAGAATACCAGTCACTCTTGCGGAACTTTGTGCCTGCACCGTAGATTGTCTTGATGGCCGACAAATCTGCAATGCTGACTTCGTTGGGTCCATTACGCACGATTGGACCATGTTTTTCATGCAAGGCGATCATGGTCCTGTGCATGTCGCCGTCCCAGCTATGCTTTGTGATCCATAATCTGGTAAGGCTGGCCCAGAAAGGTCCAGGTACGGAAGCAAGCGGATGGAAGAATCTCTGATATACGATGTATGCTGACAGGCAAGCTGTGAAGAAGAAAGACACCAGGAGGGTGTTCGAAGCCTGACCAGCAAGTGGAATGGTGGAAGAATCGATCACAGGCATCTTGTTTCAAACATCCAGGGTTGGCTCAAAAGCAATGACTGAGTCCAAAATTGCAAAGGTGTGACAGATGCTTATACGGTGTCGTTACTGAGGATATAACCGCGGGAGAGAATTCAAAGAGGGGTGATTTGACGTCTCTCTAAGCTTTCTGGGCGGGGACAATGAATGCCAAATGCAATACCTGTCTCGTACTAGACTAGCAAAGGCTGATCCACGCAACAAGAGTTTAGGGCACAGGAAAGATGCAAGCAAGCAAGAGAGCAGAACGGATACCGGACCCGATGGATGGAAGGAAACATGGGGTTGTCGATGCCAAGTGTTGGAGATGTGGAGAGAGCCCGGAGAGCCCAGCTGGCCGACCAGAAAAGACCTCGACTCGAGCTGCTCCCCAGACTCCCGAAAAGCACCTCGACTTGTGCCGACGCGGCTCTGACGGACACACGACCAACGGCAGAACAACTGCTGGATTTCGGCCTACTCGAATATGTTCTAGCTCGAGCCTAATCTGACCCCAGGAGTGTTCGCGATTGGTGCTTTTGGCCATCGAGGCCCCGCAGATGTCATTTTGCCATGCTGCGGCAGAAGCAAGTCGTGAATTCGGTAGCAGACAGGCAGCCGAAAATGTTATAGACGTCTGCCGGTAGCTAAGTACACGGTTAAGTCGAGCTCCTACATAAGTTATGGGATCGCCGCTCTGTCAATTGCCTATCCATCCCTCATCGCCTGACATCCGTTCCTCACACTCCCCTAATACTCGATCGTCATGCCCACCGAGAAGTACGACATCGTCATTGTAGGTGCAGGCCCCGTGGGTCTCGTCCTGTCGACCTGCCTTGCAAGATGGGGTTACAAGATCAAGCACATCGATATGCGACCTGAGCCAACTGTCACCGGAAGAGCCGACGGTATCCAACCACGATCACTCGATTTTCTCCGCAACATGGGTCTTAAGCGTGCAATCATGGCTCACGAGCCTGCCAAGGTCTACGAGGTCGCTTTCTGGGACCCCGCAGAGAAGAACAAGGGTATTCACCGAACTGGCACATGGCCATCATGCCCAAGCTTCCTCGACGCTCGCTACCCGTTCACCACTCTGCTCCACCAAGGCCTGATCGAGCGCGTCTTCATTGCGGATATGAAAAAGTATGGAGTCGAGGTGCAGAGACCTTGGAGAATCACAGGATTCGAGAACGATGGTAAAGATAAGGAATACCCAGTTGAAGTCAAGATCGCACACGTCGATGGTGACGAGCAAGAGACTGTCAGAGCAAAGTACCTCTTCAGTGGTGAGGGTGCTCGCAGTTTCATTCGCGAAAAGCTTGGTGTTGGTATCACACACAAGGATCCTATCACACACGTCTGGGGTGTCATGGATGGTGTCGTGCGCACAGACTTCCCTGATATCAAGATGAAGTGCACCATTCATTCCGATGCTGGATCTATCATGGTCATTCCCCGTGAAGACAACATGGTCCGTCTTTACATTCAGATTGCCTCATCAACCGACAAAGACTGGAACCCTCGCAAGCAAGCAACAGCAGAAGAAGTCCAGGAGACAGCCAAGAAGATCATGAAGCCTTACGAGATCGAGTGGGACCGCATCGAGTGGTTCTCAGTCTACCCTATCGGTCAGGGTATCGCAGACCGTTACACTCTTGACGAGCGTGTCTTCATGGGTGGTGACTGCTGCCACACTCACTCTCCCAAGGCCGGTCAAGGCATGAACACTGCATTCCTGGATGCACAAAACCTGGCATGGAAGATCCACCACGTCGAGAGCGGTTTTGCAGACCGTTCCATCCTCAAGTCCTACGAGTCTGAACGTAAGCTGATCGCAGAGAACCTCCTCAACTTCGACAACGCATACGCCAAGCTGTTCTCGCAGCGCCAGCCCAGCGCTGGTGAGGTTAGCTCAGTAACTCAGCAGGATGGTGAAAAGCAGGTCGAGGAGAATGAGTTCATCAAGATGTTCAAGTCTTCTTGCGAGTTCACCTCGGGTTACGGTGTCGCCTACAACCCCAACATCTTCAACTGGTCAAAGGATCACCCCGCCAAATCACCGCTCTTCCTCTCTAACGAGGCTGGCACCACCACTCAACGCACTGGACGTATCATGACCAACGCAACTGTCACCAGAGTAGCTGATGCCAACGTCGTCCACCTCGAGCAAGAAATCCCTCTCAACGGCAGCTGGCGCATCTACCTCTTTGGTGGTGAGCCTAGCAAGACCAAGCGCGCCATCGCAGACTTCGCCGCCGGTTTGTCGAAGAGAGGCTCGTTCTACAGCACCTTCGGCCACCCCAACCTCGACCAGGTTTCTTACCACGAAAGGCACAACCCTCACAGTCTCTTCTTCACCATCAACACCATCTTCAACTCCAAGCGTCCTCAGATCGAGATCAACGACTTGCTTCCTAAGCTCCTCGCTCGCTACTTCGACCACGTCTATGCTGATGACATCTGGGATCAGAAGGTTCCTGATGCCAAGGCTTCTGCACACGCAAAGATGGGTCTGTCGCAAGAGGAGGGTGGTGTCGTTATTGTCCGTCCTGACGGCTATGTTGGCTGTGTTGTCAAGCTTGTTGAAGGTACTGGCACTGTCGATGCTCTCAACAGCTACTTCTCGACCTTCACCTCCAAGAAGGTCGGCGGTGCTGAGAGAGCAAGTTTGTAAGAGCATGATGTGATGATGTATAATGTCCAGGATGGTTTGGTCCTTGTTCTTTGTTTAGATATCCCCAAAGATTAGCGAATTTGATTTTCATTTTACTTCAGATCTCGTCCTTGTACTTGTAAATGACCTTGATGCTTCTCGTATTCCTTGAAGGCTGCGTGATCATAATTGGCTGGAGATGGCTCGTACAGTAGACAAGATACGATCAGAGTCAGGGTCTTGGGCACGACTAACGAATGTGTTCAATTCTTTGCCTACTGAATCTCTAGGCTCGATCCCAGTGCTCTATCCTCTGCATTCTGCATCGACAAATATCTGGAATTAGTCAGTGTCTTCTCAATGATTATTTGTTGACAAAATGTGCGCAATATGCACAAGTTTGAATGATCACGAGCAACAGCAATCTCATCAAGCGAAGTCGAGTATATCTACACTTGCCATTCTATGTCAGTCAATATATTCTTATAGCCAACTCGAACGCCACTTTGAATGCCATTTATCAACGAGGTTCATTTTACTATTCTGCAAGACCAGTCTATGATAAGGTACTAAGCACAACTAGCTAGCCACGAAGCAATTCCCCGACACTTCCCAAAGCAGTCTCGTGATCAGCGGCAGAAATGACGGACAGAGGGCGATGAGATATTTGGTATAGGTATGATGTCTTAGGCGACCCTTCTCGATCATCTATAATCCACAAAACAAGGACACTGCCCGGCTCATCTTAAATTTGGTCAGCGTCACAGCTTTAGCGCGTGTGGGGAGAGGGTGAAGCAAGCCACCATCGACAGAGGCTGGAGAGCACGTTGGTTTGGCTTCTCAACGGTCGTCCATGCCCTCCGGCCACGTCAGAATACAAGAAGAAAACCCAGAACTCGATGCCAGAATTGATGGAAGAGCGACACTGTTGTTTGCGTATGCGCTTCGAGCAAAAGAGGCAGTGACTACTGAATTGGGTCTGGAACATGGAGGTGCAATTAACGCGCGGCCCCTTGGAGTAGGAAAGGGAAAGTGTTCGTCAAACGTGCGTTTCAGGTTGAAGGTGGGATAGTCAATCATTTTCACAAATAGATGTGGCACTTCAACCAATTCAAGACACAAAATAGCGCCGTCTCGCTGTGGGTTTGCGCTGCTGGTCCCCTTTTCTCTTTTCTCTTCCTTATCTTGTTAGAGAAGCCTCTTTTTGACGTTGACGACACGAATTTCTTGTTTTCCTTCTCAATCTTCTCTACGACATATCTGCTCCAGAGCAAGGAACGCGACCTGTGGACGGACCCTTCTGCATTACTACATCATAGTCGGAGCGACTCTCCCTGCATAGCTAACGCGCCACCGTTGTCACCGCACAAACACCCGTCAACAGTTTTCTCCACAAAAGTCAACAAAAATAGTCCTGCATCATCGGAAGAAGAGATACCATTCATCTTACGGCCATTGGAAAAAACGAACATATCAGTGCTCTCACTTTCATACCGAAGCATCAATCTGTCGAAGAAGACGAACATCCACAACACAAACCAAAACACCACAAATACACAATCATGTCGCGCAATTCATTCGACGAGGGTGACGACCAGATCACACCTCTTGCCCGTAGAATGACTGCCACCGACGAAGGCAACCGCGTTTTGCAGATGGGCAGTATGGCCGCCGCCCGTCGCAAGAACAGCATCCACCGCACCAGTCCTCCTTCCGACCTGAATCGCAACCACTCTCCCAATTCCAATGACTACCGCAAAGTCGTAATACCCGATGAACTGCCCGCGCGCAGCAAGACCACCGGCGGCGGCATGTCACGCTCCAAATCCATGAAGCAAGCACTAGGCAGAGCAATGAGTGTACGCCAGGAACCACACCAACCCCACAACATCTCAAACAATGGCTTCGCACCTTCGCGATCAAAGTCACTTCGCGCACCGCCGCCTCCGCGTTTGCACCTCCGCAGACAACAAGAAGCAGGCAAGAATGGAGTAGCAGAACCTATTCCTGTGCCTGATTTCCCATCACCGGGAAGAGCTCCTATGGGTCAGAGAATCTTTGATCCGCAAACGATTGCTGAGGATGAAGGTGTAGATGTGGAGAAGACCGGTGGCTGGGCGGTAGACAGAAAGACGCAGAAAAAGCTGGATGATGAGAGGGCTAGAATGGAAGAGCAGGAGCGTCAAGCAGTATTCAGTGGTGAAGATGGGGATATCAAGCATAACAGGACCGGCAGACAACGAAGCAAGAGTATCAAGGAGTTCTTCAAAAGAGGATGATCTTGGAAACCTCTTGCTCCGAGCACTGTGCTTCATGAAGCAGTTTGTCTTCTGTCATGGTCTGCTCTTTTTGACGACACGCAGTTCATGGTCCTGAGTCTACGTTCGCTCACGTAATACGCCGATACCCCATCCATCTTTCTAGAGATGTTCATACGACAGCTGCCTATAAGTCTTTTCTTGCGTTTTGTATATAAGCAGCATATAGCATAGTTTCGCATACTTCATTGTTAGTTTGTTCGTATATAGCATTATTTAGTTTAGCAAGCATTTGAGTCGTCTACTTCAGTCTATTCCGTATAACCTTTGTCATACTCCTCAATCCGCTCTGTCTTTCCTTCTGCCCATCAGATAGGAAGAGCTTTACCACTGGCCATGCGTGGATCCATCCTTTTTCCTCGTGCACGCTTACTTCAGTATTGACTTCGTCCTTCAGAAAGTCGACTAATTCAACAGTCTCAGGTGCGAATACCTCTTCCGCACCGTAGATGAACATCCAGCCTTTGCTAGGTGAAGCTCGCCTCCACCATTCTCTATCTCTGCATTTGCCAGGCGAGACCAGAGGATCAGAAGCAGAGGCTTTAGTACCAACATATTGGCTGCCATAAAGATGCAAAGATTCGGCATTGAGGTAATCACTAGCCGTATCTTTGTTCTTTGGCGATACAATAACAGCCCAAGGTGAAATCATGACACCCAAGCCTGGCAATTGAGTGCGCAGCTTTGGCTCTTGAGACATGTAGAGCGTGAGACTGAGCATTAATGTTGCGCCTGCAGAGTCACCGCTCACGACTATGCGTGACGAGTCCGAGATTTTCGAGAGGACGTATTCGTATCCGAGTAAGGTCTCGTGGACTTGGGTAGGATAGGTGGTCTCGGGGACTAGTGTGTACTCAAGCGCGAACAGAGCCGGGTTTGAATAGCCTGACTCCTTGAGGATGCTGACCCATGCGAGGAGGAATTCGAGGTAGAAGAAACTACTGCCCATCGAGAAGCCGCCACCTATACCATGTTTAGCAAAGTCGAGC
Organism: Aureobasidium sp. EXF-12298; assembly: GCA_024195555.1. NCBI lineage: Eukaryota > Fungi > Ascomycota > Dothideomycetes > Dothideales > Saccotheciaceae > Aureobasidium > Aureobasidium sp. EXF-12298. Next base: position 2,187 of record SWBJ01000063.1, on the reverse strand, counting down.
CGTTTGGCAAAAGATTGGTTATATTACCATGACAATAGTAAATCACGATATCAGGTTTCTTATTCTCATCACAGATCATCCAGATACCATGGAGGCCTGGCTTCTTGACTTCACGCCATGGAATAGCAGATTTGAGATATCCATGTCTCAACATACGGAACCAGAAAAAGGGCAATGCGACACCTTTGGAGAAGAAAACCTTGCCGATGTTGGCAGGGATCTTTGCGAAAGCATAGCGAACGCAGCGAATGACAAAGTCCTGAAAGGGAGTGGCGTGTTGATTGAAAGCAGACTTTTGTTCGTAAGGAGTAAAGAATCGTTCTTTGATGAATGAATAAGGCAGCTGAACCACTGGAGGGATATGTTAGTGATGGTCGGTCTTACGGGTCCAGCATACATACAAAAGAAGGGCAATGCTGTAATGACACAAGAGACTGTTTCTACTAAGCCCACTCTGATGAGCAATTGAGGGGCGAGAAAGATGAGGAAAGCAAAGCAATCCAGATACGAGATCTGGTTTAATATCATTTTTGCTTGTATGTAGAAAGGAAAGAGTGCTATGAACAAATGGAAAGGTTGAGTTGGACGATTCTCAGGAAGGAACCAATGATGTAGTTGATGCTTCTCAGGGTCTTCCGTTTGTGGAGATGATCGTCGCTGCAGGCTGAGAAAAGCTCAGAATTTCTCGACAAGGTCTGGACGACTAAGTGCTTGATCAAGAAGAATACCACCTGACGTTTACTAAATAATGATTGAGATACAGCTGGCTACTTTGTTCGTTTCCTGACAAGAGGAAATGAGTCTGCAGACCATCTTTCACGTGTCAGACTCGGCAAAGCCTCCGGAGCCTCCAACAGCGGGAGTAGCCGCAGTCGCGCGTTGGTGTGTCAAGAGTTGATTCCTCTGACTTCACAAATCTGATGCACATTATTATCACAACTTACAGCACCATCGACACGACGTCTTTGAAAAAGCCGGTCCATTCACATCGGTGCGCACACTGATTCGGCAACATGGCGGCCGTCCAGGACCAAGCGGCCATTGACTTCGCCAGGTCAGAACCAGTCCAACTTTCGTAGCACGCGCAATCACTCACATACTGCTCAGCTCGCTCACCCAGTCTGAGATTCCTACAAAGCTGCGATGCGCCACCTGTAGCAAGCTCGCCGTCAATGCCTTCAAGCTCCAATGCTGCGACTCGTCAATCTGCCAGGACTGCCAAGCCACTCTTCCTGATGCCTGCCCAGTATGCAGTCACTCTCCTCTGGACGCCGACATGTGCAAGCCCAACAAGTCTTTGCGCATGACTGTTCGTGCCTTCATCAAGGCCGAGGAGAAGAAGAGGGCTGCCGCTGCTGAAGCTGCTACGGCCGCAGCCGCTGAACAAGAGGAGACTTCCGCACAGCAATCAGAACAACCCGCAGAGCAACCACAAGCAGAGTCCGATGTTCAGACCGAGGTAGTCGCAGAGCCTCTACAGGAAGAAGACGTAGCCTCAGCAGATGCGACTGAAGGTGCTGCTGCGCCCGAGGCCACGGACCCGCTTGCCCAGGTTGAAGAGGTAAGATCGTGTCAAGTCAATGGTCAAGATGGAATTCTGACATGTATATACAGGTCTCCGAGCACCCCGCCGTTGGAGAGCCCACGGACTTGGATCAGACCGAACAAGTTAATGGAGCTGAGGAAGATACTATCGCGCAGTCAATTGAAGAGGCTGACCCTGAAAACCCCGATTCCGAGCAGAAGAATGAGATGGACCAAGGCGAGAATCAACAACAAGACCAAAACGGACAGGACGCCTCTCAACAAAACTTCCAAAACATGGACTGGAACGCTGCTAACGGATTTAACCCTATGATGAACATGGCCAATGGATTCAACCCAATGATGGGCATGATGGGTGAGTCTTGAGTTTTTGCTATATCTGCGACACGAACTAACACCTTGATAGGCATGCCTGGAATGAACCCCATGTCCATGTTCGGCGGTTTCGGTCCCGGCGGTATGGGCATGCAAGACATGAGTGGTATGAACATGGGAATGGGCTTTGGAGGCGGTTTCGGTGGCAATTGGAATGGACAGCAGGGAATGGGCGGAAACTTTGGCGCTGGCTATTATCCCAACGCTGGATATAATCAACCGCAAATGCACCAAGGAGGCTATGCCAATCAACAGTTCCCCAATCAT